>JBBPBX010012505.1:32719-53961 GCA_038048925.1 Garcialebias charrua
TCTGTGTCAATAGAATGTGTTTCTTGTTATAAAAAAAACATAATTAATTCATTCAATCTTTATTTAGGCAGGTTAATCCCATTGAGCCTCGAGGACTCATTTACAAGAGAGACCTGGCTACAAACAAAGAATGACGACAAAAGTGGACAGCAATGGACAAACAACACTAGACTGTAAAATCTGCAGTTAGTTTTTTTTATTTTTACAAAACAGAAATACAGTATTGATTTTCTTTTAACACTATCTCTCAAGCCCCTAGTATTTAAAGACACACAATAAAAAATAAAAATAATCAAATCCATGGATGGATGATTTAATGATTTAATTTTTGAAAATCATAACATATTTTATAAGTACAATAATCATATTTCTTTTGTCAGCTCATCAGTGATCTTCGTGGCTTTGCTTTCTAAGAGTGGGTGCAGTACAACTATTGATCAGCAGATGGTGCATTTTAGCAGGATTTAACATGAACCATTTTAACCATGACACGCCAAGTCTTCATTAGTTTGCTGTGGTGACCCCTGATGGAGGGAGCATCTGAAAGAAGAACAACATTATTTATTTAATTTTGAATGAAATGGCTCTCCATAATTACCGTGTGTACTGTAAATACCAATACACCTCAGAGCTTTTCAGGATGTTCATCGCTTCACCCACAGAAGAGCCGAGTCAATGAAGTAGCTAAATGTGCTGGTAGATGTTTATTAAATTTGTTCATTTTATTTTACAAAAGAAACACAATACAAGACAATCCCATAAATGATAACGTACAAAATGTAAAAAAATGAAAGGTAGCAGAAAGAAGAATAAATCTTATTATATCTGCCCCTTTTTTCAAACAATCAGATTAAACAATAGTAATCTTCCACCAACAGTACAAAATGACTAACTCTTTCTAATTTTCTAACTAATACAATACACATTACGTCATTTCATATATTTTTTTTAACAAATTCATTTTGATCATTTTCTTAAATGTAAACATTGACTTGGCATTTTTAACTACATTCTCCAAGCCATTCCATAATCTAATTCCCTGGATTGAGGTAGAACGTCCCTTCAAACTAGTTCTGAATTGTGGTTTTACAAACATCTCTGTCCCCTTAAGGTTATAACAACTTTGTCTTTTAACAAAATGCATTTGGATATTTAAAGGTAATGCGTTATTCTGAGCCCTATACATAACTGATAAAATATTATAATCTACCAAATCATGGAACTTCAATAACTTCAGTTGATAAAATAATGTACTAGATGGATGACGGTAATGTTTTCTAGTGATAATTCTTACAGCTCTTTTCTGTAATACAAAAATAGGCTTTGTGATTGTTTTACACACTTTCCCCCAAACATCAATACAATAGATTAAGTGTGGAACAATGATTGTGTTATACAACAAATACAGAGCTTTATCATTCAATAGGTCTCTGACTTTGTACAGTACTGCAATCGATTTAGCTATTTTTATTCTTACAGAATTTATGTGTTGTTTCCATGTCAGTTTGTCATCAATGATAACACCCAAAAACTTCACCTCACTCACTTTACAAATCTCAACACCCTCAATTTTGAGTGGAACATCAACAGTTTTCTTTTTATTACTGAATATCATGTAATTAGTTTTTTCTAGATTTAATGATAATTTATTGATTTTAAACCAAGTTTGTATTTTGACAAATTCTGTCTTTATCAATTCCAACATTTGTTCTACATCTTCACCTAAACAGAAAAATGTGGTATCATCAGCAAAAAGTACACATTTAAGGAGTCCTGACACATTTATCAAGTCATTCACATATAAAATAAATAGCTTTGGTCCAAGTACAGAGCCTTGGGGAACTCCACATGTGATATTACAGAGGTCAGATCTTACATCATTTATTTGTACAAATTGTTTCCTATCTTTTAAATATCTTTTAAGCTGGTCCTCTAATACCATATTTGTTCAATTTTTCAAGGAGAATGGTGTGATCAATAGCCTGGTTAAAACCAGACCCTTGTCCTTCACTTCACTTCGTAGGGTCTGGGACTTCTCCCATAGACAACGATTTCTCCGGTCGATTTTTGACTGGACCAATCAGAGAACAGAAGGCAGAGTTTTGTTAGTTTAGCCTGGCGAGGTCCAGGCTATCAGATAAATAGCTCAGAAACCACTCGGTGGATATTTTTTCTGCTACCAGTGTGTAATTATATGTTTATGTTTATGTTTATTAAATTTGTTCATTTTTTTACAGAAGAAACAATACAAGACAATCTCATTAAATGATAGTGTACAAAATGTAAAAAAATGAAAGGTAGCAGAAAGAAGAATAAATCTTATTATATCTGCCCCTTACTTACAACAATCAGATTAAACAACAATAATCAGCCATGTAAACAATAATAATCTTCAACCAACTTTTTCAACAATCAGATTTAACAATAATAATCTTCAACCAACAGTACAAAATGACTAACTCTTTCTAATTTTCTAATTGATACAATACACATTAACAACAGTACAAAATGACTAACTCTTTCTAATTTTCTAATTGATACAATACACATTACGCTATTTCATATATTTTTTTAACACATTTGTTTTGATCATTTTTTTAAATGTAAACATTGACTTGGCATTTTTAACTACATTCTCCAAGCCATTCCATAATCTAATTCCCTGGATTGAGGTAGAACGTCCCTTCAAACTGGTTCTGAATTGTGGTTTTACAAACAACTCTGTCCCCTTAAGATTATAACAACTTTGTCTTTTAACAAAGTGTATTTGGATATTTAAAGGTAATGCATTATTTTGAGCTCTATACATAACTGATAAGATATTATAGTCTACCAAATCATGGAACTTCAATAACTTTAGGTGATAGAATAATGTACTTGATGGATGACGATAATGCTTTCTAGTGATAATTCTTACAGCTCTTTTCTGTAATACAAAAATAGGTTTTGTGATTGTTTTACACGCATTCCCCCAAACATCAATACAATAGATTAAGTGTGGAACAATGATTGTGTTATACAACAAATATAGAGCTTTATCATTTAATAGGTCTCTGACTTTGTACAGTACTGCAATCGATTTAGCTATTTTTATTCTTACAGAATTTATGTGTTGTTTCCATGTCAGTTTGTCATCAATGATAACACCCAAAAACTTCACCTCACTCATTCTACAAATCTCAACATCCTCAATTTTGAGTGGGACATCAACAGTTTTCTTTTTATTACCGAATATCATGTAATTAGTTTTCTCTAGATTTAATGATAATTTATTTATTTTAAACCAAGTTTGTATCTTGACAAATTCTGTCTTTATCAATTCCAACATTTGTTCTATATCTTCACCTAAACAGAAAAAAGTGGTATCATCAGCAAAAAGTACACATTTAAGGAGTCCTGACACATTTACCAAGTCATTCACATATAAAATAAAAAGCTTTGGTCCAAGTACAGAGCCTTGGGGAACTCCACATGTGATATTACAGAGGTCAGATCTTACATCATTTATTTGTACAAATTGTTTCCTATCTTTTAAGTAGCTAGATACCCACTGTAATGCTGGTCCTCTAATACCATATTTGTTCAGCTTTTCTAGGAGAATGGTGTGATCAATAGTATCGAATGCTTTTTTTAAATCAACAAAAATACTGATACAATATTGTTTTTGATCGACAGCAGTAGTTATTTGTTCCATTAATTCCATGAGAGCCATTGATGTAGAGTTTTTTGCTCTAAACCCATACTGACTGTTGCTTAGAATATTTTGTTTATCTATAAATTGGTCTAGTCTGTTTACAAATAGTTTTTCAAGAATTTTTGAAAACTGTGGTAATAAGGATATAGGTCTATAATTGTTGAATACACATTTATCACCATTTTTAAAAAGAGGAACGACCTTAGCTACTTTCATATTATCTGGAAATATTCCTGTTGAAAATGATAAGTTACATATGTATGTGAACGGCTCAATAACATGGCTCATTATGTCCTTCACAAACATCATATCCATGTCCACCCAGTCTTTCGATCTCTTGTCTGTAAGATGTTTTACTACATTCATTATTTCCTCTTTGTTAGTTCCATTTAGAAAAATACTATTTGCACAACCTGTAATTGAGTGGGTCACATTTTTATCTACTTTTGGTATCTTAGCTGCAAGGCTTGATCCAACATTCACAAAATATTGATTAAATTCATTTACAATTTCATTTTCATCATGAATTTCATCGTCGTCTTTTACAAAATATTTTGAAATACCAGTTTTTGCTTTATGATTCTTCAGGACACTATTCATTACTCGCCATGTTGCTTTCATATCACCATTACTTTTATCTAATAATTTACTATAATATTCTTTCTTATGTTTCCTTATAATCCCCACTAATTTATTTTTATACTTTTTATATTTTTCTTCAGCGCTCTGACTTCGCAATTTCAAGAAACATGAATACAAATAATTCTTTTTTTTACAAGCATTTCTCAACCCTTTTGTCATCCATGGTTGATCAATCGTATTTCTCTTTGTGTAATTTGTTTGCACACAATTCTTCTCGTACAGAGCTTCCAGGATATTCATAAACTCATCATATGCTCTGTTCGCATCATCAACATACACATTATTCCAGTCTTACCATACCATTACATACCATTTTATTTATAAAGCACTTTAAACAGGAACAAGTCCACACCAAAGTGCTGGACAAACAAACACGCAACAGGCAACACAGACAATGAAGTACAACACGAAAAACATAAAAACATTGCAGATCATAAATCAAACGATCCAATACAAATCAGCTGGCATTGAAAGCAATGGAGTAGTAGTGAGTTTTTAACCGGGATTTGAAAACCGAGAGGGAGGGGGCCTGTTTGATGAGCAGCGGTAACTCGTTCCAGAGTCTTGGGCCTGCTACAGAGAACGCCCTGTCACCCCTGCGCTTAAGGCGAGTTTCTGGAACTATTAAGAGTACCTGATCCTCTGACCTCAAAGCACGTGGAGGGACATATGGGTGTATCAGATCCGAGAGATAGGCGGGGGCGAGACTGTTCAGCGATTTGTAGACATACATGAGAATTTTGAATTGGATTCGAAGATGAACCGGTAGCCAGTGAAGGGAGGCCAAGACTGGTGTAATGTGCTCTCTTTTGCGTGTGCTGGTTAAAAATCGGGCAGCTGCGTTCTGAACCAGTTGTAATCGTGCAATGGTGGCTTGACTGACGCCAAACAGAAGTGAATTGCAGTAATCAAGCCTAGATGTAATGAATGCGTGAATCACTGTCTCCAGGTTGTTTTTGGATAATATGGGCTTCAGCTTAGACAGACGCCTCAGCTGGAAAAAACAGGATTTGACGATCATGTTTACATGACTGTTGAGTTTCATGGCAGGATCCATTATCACTCCCAGATTTGTGACTTTTTGTTTTTCGGACAGGGGTAGAGCAGACAGGTCAATGCAGTGGTTTGAGGTTGTGTCATTGGGAAGGAACAATATGGCTTCAGACTTCTTATCATTGAAGCGTAAGAAATTTAAAGCCATCCAGTCCCTGATGTCAGCCAGGCAGTCAAGCAGAGGTTGAATAGAGCCTGTCTTGTTTATCTAGATCCTCTTTCAGTTTTTCCCAAAAAAATTTTGACGTGTTTATGATCTTTTTCTTCATTGCGACTGCTTTTGTGATGCTTTGATCATTTTTATAGATTGTGAAAACTGGTAAATGATCACTTAGATCGGTCGTTAAGATACCACTT
Source organism: Garcialebias charrua (assembly GCA_038048925.1). Taxonomy (NCBI): domain Eukaryota; kingdom Metazoa; phylum Chordata; class Actinopteri; order Cyprinodontiformes; family Rivulidae; genus Garcialebias; species Garcialebias charrua. The sequence continues at coordinate 38,466 of JBBPBX010012505.1, forward strand.
ATCACGTCCCCATTTGTTATATTTGTGAAAATATTATCAATTATTGTGGCACTATGAGTTGTAATTCTTGTTGGCTTTGATATCACTGGATACATATTTAAACTGTACATTGAGTTTATAAATGTGCTTATGTTATTTGAATCTGTTTTATTTCCCATATCAATGTTAAAGTCTCCACACAAAAAAACATTTTTATTAAAACTCTTCTCCATTAGCTCCAAGATTTTATCCGTGAATATTTCTATATTTGCTCCTGGTGATCTATATACACAACTTATTATTATGTTTTTATCATTTTTGTTTATTATTTCTATTGTTATCATTTCCATAATATTATCAACTGTTATTGACATTTCATTATTTAATTTACATTTTATTTCATTATTGACAAACAGAGCGACTCCACCACCTCTTTTATTATTTCTGTTCATATGATATAATTCATACCCCTCGACGTGAATATTACTTGTGTTATCATCATTGAGCCATGTCTCTGACAGCGCTATTATTGTAAAAGTTCTATTTAATTGTTTTAAGTAATCTGTTATTTTGGATATGTTTGCATTTATACTTCTGCTATTAAAGTGAATAATAGAGAGAACTCCTTTTGATATATTGATGTCATTAAACTGCTCTTCATTATAATATTCGCTATCTTTTATTACAGGGAAAAAATTTGCATCAATCACATTTTCAACATTATATATTTTAGGTTCTGAGTCTTCGTATGTTGTCATGTTCTAATGTATTTGTTCATTTCACTGTATATTTTATCCATTTGTAATTTTTCATCTCCTGAATTCATCCAGATCCGTCAGCTCTTTTATCATTTTAGGCTGAGACCCTTCCTTTGTTTTGATAAAGACGTATCCATTTCTTGTCCATGTTGAATGTATTGTTTTTTTTTTTGCTTTTTAACCACCTTGCTTCCTTTGCAATTTTTCCATTTTTTTTGGTAAGATGTTCATTTATGTAAACGTCTGTTCCCTTCAGATTTCTTCTATTTTGCATAACATAGTTTTTTGTATACCTGCTATAGAACTTGACGACTACTACACTTGGACTAAGCCCCTCTATTTGTAACTGGGTACTAGACTTCTTAACAGACAGACCACAGTCCGTGAAGATCCACAACTTCTCCTCCTCCACCATAACCCTCAGCACTGGCTCTCCTCAAGGATGTGTGCTGAGCCCCCTTCTGTTCACTCTGCTCACATATGATTGTACAGCCACACTTCCAGGCTGTCATATTGTTAAGTTTGCAGATGATACAGCGGTGGTGGGATGCATCACAAACAATGATGAGTCCAGCTACAGACAGGAGGTGGAACACCTGGAGAGCTGGTGCAAAGAGAATAATCTTCACATGAATGTGAAGAAGACAAAGGAGATGATTGTGGACTTCAGAAGGAACAAACACACCCACGCCCCACTGAAAATAGGTGGGTCTGCAGTGGAAGTGGTCTCCAGCTACAAATACTTGGGTGTACACATGAATGATAACCTCAGCTGGAGCAACAACACCACCAGCCTGATCAAGAAAGGTCATCAGAGACTCTACTTCCTCAGACGGCTGAGACGTGCTGGTCTGAGCAGCCCAGTCCTCACCTCCTTCTACAGGTGTGCAGTGGAGAGCGTCCTGTGCTCCAGCATCAACGTGTGGCATGGAGGCTGCACAGTTGAAGAGAGGAAAGCTCTACAGAGAGTGGTGAAGGCTGCACAGAAGTCTGTTGGAGTCAGTCTCCCCACCATCACAGACATTTACACCTCCAGATGCAGGAAAAGAGCCACCTGCATCATGAAAGACCTCACTCACCCAGCACACTCACTCTTTGCCCCACTCCCCTCAGGACGGAGGTTGAGGAGCATCAAATGTAGAACCACTAGACTGAGGAACAGCTTCTACCCTGAGGCTGTTAGACTCATGAATAAATAAAAATAAAATAAAAAATAAACACTGCAAAATATCACATTGTGCTGATGCTGATCTGTTTTCTTGTTGCTGTGTTCATCTGTGTTCATCTGTGACCATCTGCTCATACAAACTCATGTTCGTGCTGCTGTTTATTTCCACTATATTAGGCTTAGTGTATTACTAGTTGATGTTTTTCTTAGTTAATTCTAGATGTTATTACTGTTTTTCTATTGCATTTGTTGTTGGATGTAACTGGGACCCCGTGTACATAATCTCGTTTTCATCACATGTACCACATGCAGTGCAAATGACAATAAAGACTCTCTGAGGGCCAGTTTACACGGCGCGTATTTTGAGTGTAACCGCTACTTTCTCTTTGCGACTTTGCTTATCGCCTACACGACACCGCTGGCCCCCCTCTATGACACCGATAGTTTTCTGAGCCTGCTCCCAAAGTGGAACTTTTTCGCTGCACCCCCGCTGATAATGTAAACATCTCCTGCTGATCTTTTGTGTCAACCACATGCGCGCAGCCCGCACGCGCGGGGCAGGCTGACATTTCACGTGTCACGCTGCTCAATATAACAGTTTAACAATAATAAACAGTATTTATGTTAGCGTGGGAGATGTTTAAATTTATCTGAACTGTACAGTATCTATCTGGACTCGTTACATTTTTTAAACAGTGCGTAACGTGCTGTGAAAATGAAGACACCAGGTTTATTTTTTATTTATTTATTTATTTATTCAGCAGCACAAATTTTACAACGCAAACACTGAGAATTAAACTGAACACTATTAAAAACACGTGAACCGAACTGTAACTACGTTAATGAACTGGACTCTTGCTGTGTGTTCATCTGGACCCATCAGAACCGCCGAACCGTCTGCCTGTTTGGAACGACAGCTTCTCCACCTGGCAGAAATAAATAAATAAATAAATAAAAACTCCGTTGTTGTGTGATCAAAGTAAACACAAGCAAACATTATATTAAGAACGTTGATTTACCTGCTGTAAGTCAGCTGTTTATCACGGAGTAAAGTCAGACTTCATCCTCATCGACTCGGTTCTGGTCCACAGTCAGCAACTGGTGCAGCTTGTTAGATGAAGAGGTCCCGGCCGCTTGGTGTCAAATAGTGTCGACTCTTATCCAAAATCCAGCTTTAACTTGTTGTTGTTAGCTCAGCTTTTAGCACAAAAGAAACTAGCAGACTGCCAGCAGAGTGACGCAGCACACATGCGCAGTGGGTGAAGGTTCAGCAGGACGCATGCGCAGTGGGTGTAAGCGGGGGGGCATGAGGGAGGGGGGAGATTCGAGCAGATCCATGTCAGATCCGTGTCAACGCAAAACTTTTAAACTAATTAACATGCCCAAAAGTTACGTTTCCCCCACACAGTATCCGTGTAAACAGGGCCTGACTCTGACTCTGACTCTCTACTGATGGTTTGTATCTTGGTGAATTACTGGGCAGGGTGTGACAGAACGAAATGTCCCCATAGTTTATGTTAATGTTTCTTTCCTGTAAGAAAGTAACTACACGTTCGTCCAGAGTCTCTTGTTCTTCCTGAGATGCATTCTCAGTTTGGTCTTTTGGTAAGATTTCTTGCATTTGTCTGACACTTACTAGTCAGAGTCAGAGTCAGAGTCAGAGAGTCTTTATTGTCATTTGCACCGCATGTGGTACATGTGATGAAAACGAGATTATGTACACGAGGTCCCAGTTACATCCAACAACAAATGAAAGAGAAAAACAGTAATAACATCTAGAATTAACTAAGAAAAACATCAACTAGTGATACACTAAGCCTAGTATCAAGTATAATACACTATTACTAGTATCAAGTCCTGAGATCACCACGTTGTCTTGCTTTGTGTATTGTTCTAAGTCCTCTATTTTTTGTTCCAGTTCAGCAATTTTATTGTCTTTGCTAATTATCAGTCCTTTCAGTTCTTTTATTTCTTTCACCAGTTCGGCCTGGGAATCCATTTTTTTTGTTAAGTTTTCTATTTGTCCACTCATAAAGTTGAGTGATTCTTTAAATTCTTGCATTTCTACTGAGTTGTTTCCCTCCGGGTCTGGTGAATTTTGTCCTATATTTCTCATATTTGCAGAGACTGGTGATCTTTGTCCTTTACCTCTCGTCATACTTGGCTCTAATTTACTGACTGTTGGCCTGGATGAAACATTTGAGATAAAATTCGATTTTTTATCATTTATTTTCGTAGCGCACCCGAGGCTGTTTGGAAAATGTCAAACCAAAACAATTTAAATCCAGCAGATTTGACCATTTTGTGAATTGATTTAGGAACTGTTAAGCTCAGGAACACTTCTGATATAACGTCAGCTAAGAAATATATTTTTTCTCAGCAAAGAAATAATAGTTTTTTACCTTGTTTTCTTGAAAATTCCTTCGTGGCGGCAGCCATCGACGTCGTTCAAAACTCCGCCTTCTGTTCTCTGATTGGTCCGGTAATCCGCCTTCTGTTCTCTGATTGGTCCGGTCAAAAATCTACAGGAGAAATCGTTGTCTATGGGAGAAGTCCCAGACCCTAGTACGAAGCGAAGTGAAGGACAAGGGTCTGGTTTTAACCAGGCTATGTGATCAATAGTATCAAATGTTTTTTTTAAATCAACAAAAATACTGACACAATATTGTTTTTGATCGACAGCAGTAGTTATTTGTTCCATTAATTCCATGAGAGCCATTGATGTAGAGTTTTTTGCTCTGAACCCATACTGACTGTTGCTTAGAATATTTTGTTTATCTATAAATTGATCTAGTCTGTTCACAAATAGTTTTTCAAGAATTTTTGAAAACTGTGGTAACAAGGATATAGGTCTATAATTGTTGAACACACATTTATCACCATTTTTAAAAAGAGGAACTACCTTAGCTACTTTCATATTATCTGGAAATATTCCTGTTGAAAATGATAAATTACATATATATGTAAACGGCTCAATAACATGGCTCATTATGTCCTTTACAAACATCATATCCATGTCCACCCAGTCTTTTGATCTCTTGTCTGTAAGATTTTTTACTACATTCATTATTTCCTCTTTGTTAGTTCCATTTAGAAAAATACTGTTTGCACAACCTGTAATTGAATGGCTCACATTATTATCTACTTTTGGTATTTTAGCTGCAAGGCTTGATCCAACATTCACAAAATATTGATTAAAACCATTTACAATTTCATTTTCATCGTGAACTTCATCGTTGTCTTTTACAAAATATTTTGAAATACCAGTTTTTGCTTTATGATTCTTCAGAACACTATTCATTACTCGCCATGTTGCTTTCATATCACCATTACTTTTATCTAATAATTTACTATAATATTCTTTCTTATGTTTCATTATAATCCCTACTAATTTATTTTTATACTTTTTATATTTTTCTTCAGCGTTCTGAGTTCGCAATTTCAAGAAACATGAATACCAATAGTTCTTTTTTTATACAAGCATTTCTCAACCCTTTTGTCATCCATGGTTGGTCAACGATATTTCTCTTTGTATAATTTGCACACAAATCTTTTCATACACAGCTTCCAAGATATTCATAAACTCATCATATGATCTGTTCACATCATCAACGTACACTTCATTCCAGTCTTGTTTATCTAGATCCTCTTTCAATTTTTCCAAAACTTTTTTTGATGTGTTTATAATCTTTGTCTTCGTTGTAACTGCTTTTATGATGCTTTGATCATTTTTATAGATTGTGAAAACTGGTAAATGATCACTTAAGTCGGTCGTTAAAATACCACCTATCACATCCCCATTTGTTATATTTGTGAAAATATTATCAATTATTGTGGCACTATGAGTTGTAATTCTTGTTGGCTTTGATATCAACTGTACATTGAGTTTATAAATATACTGATGTTATTTGAATCTGTTTTATTTCCCATATCAATGTTAAAGCCAGTGAAGGGAGGCCAAGACTGGTGTAATGTGCTCTCTTTTGCGTGTGCTGGTTAAAAATCGGGCAGCTGCGTTCTGAACCAGTTGTAATCGTGCAATGGTGGCTTGACTGACGCCAAACAGAAGTGAATTGCAGTAATCAAGCCTAGATGTAATGAATGCGTGAATCACTGTCTCCAGGTGTTTTTGGATAATATGGGCTTCAGCTTAGACAGACGCCTCAGCTGGAAAAAACAGGATTTGACGATCATGTTTACATGACTGTTGAGTTTCATGGAAGGATCCATTATCACTCCCAGATTTGTGACTTTTTGTTTTTCGGACAGGGGTAGAGCAGACAGGTCAATGCAGTGGTTTGAGGTTGTGTCATTGGGAAGGAACAATATGGCTTCAGACTTCTTATCATTGAAGCGTAAGAAATTTAAAGCCATCCAGTCCCTGATGTCAGCCAGGCAGTCAAGCAGAGGTTGAATAGAGCCTGTCTTGTTTATCTAGATCCTCTTTCAGTTTTTCCAAAAAAAAATTTGACGTGTTTATGATCTTTTTCTTCATTGCGACTGCTTTTGTGATGCTTTGATCATTTTTATAGATTGTGAAAACTGGTAAATGATCACTTAGATCGGTCGTTAAGATACCACTTATCACGTCCCCATTTGTTATATTTGTGAAAATATTATCAATTATTGTGGCACTATGAGTTGTAATTCTTGTTGGCTTTGATATCACTGGATACATATTTAAACTGTACATTGAGTTTATAAATGTGCTTATGTTATTTGAATCTGTTTTATTTCCCATATCAATGTTAAAGTCTCCACACAAAAAAACATTTTTATTAAAACTCTTCTCCATTAGCTCCAAGATTTTATCCGTGAATATTTCTATATTTGCTCCTGGTGATCTATATACACAACTTATTATTATGTTTTTATCGTTTTTGTTTATTATTTCTATTGTTATCATTTCCATAATATTATCAACTATTATTGACATTTCACTATTTAATTTACATTTATTTCATTATTAACAAATAGAGCGACTCCACCACCTCTTTTATTATTTCTGTTCATATGAAATAATTCATACCCTTCGATGTGAATATTACTTGTGTTTTCATCATTGAGCCATGTCTCTGACAGTGCTATTATCGTAAAAGTTCTATTTAACTGTTTTAAGTAATCTGTTATTTTGCATATATTTGCATGTATACTTCTGCTATTAAAGTGAATAATAGAGAGAACCCCATTTGTTATATTGGTGTCATTAAACTGCTCTTCATTATAAAAGTTGCATCAATTACATCTTCAACATTATATATTTTAGGTTCTGAGTCTTTGTATGTTGTCATGTTCTAATGTATTTGTTCATTTCACTGTATATTATGTCCATTTTGTTTGTAAGTTGTTTCATTGAATAGTGATTTGTCATCTCCTGAGTTCCTCCAAGTTTTTCCAGATCCTTCAGCTCTTTTATCATTTTAGGCTGAGCCCCTTCATGTGTTTTGATAAAGATGTTTCCATTTCTCGTCCATGTTGATACTATTTTGTTCTGTTTTTTGACAACCTTGCTTCACGTGCAATGTTTCCATTTTTTTTTGGTTAGATGTTCATTTATGTAAACTTTTGTTCCCTGCAGATATTTTGCTTGCACAATTACATTGTTTTTTAACTTCCTGCTAATGAACTTGACGACTACTGACGGTTTGAATTTTGGTTAAATCTGCAGCCACTTCTTATGGTCGTCCTCCATCCCTTGTCTGCAGCAGGCAGCCGTATGAATACATTGTCCTGTTAAAATTAAATTCATAAAGCAAGGACTAAGTTTGCTTGCACTGTTCACACAAATAACTGCAGTTTTACCTCCACCAGAAGTCATGCACATTTATCACAAAGCTTGATGGGACGTAGGAATAAGGCTTAGAATGCTGGAGGACAAACTGAACACATCTCCTCACTCTGCTTCTGTCTTTACTTACTCTGATCGACCTGTTTGTATTTGGAATTACTTGTATCATTTTTGTATTTTCCTTGTTTTTACCTGGACCACAGCAACTAAACCTGGACAACAGGAACTACACCTGGACACTTACTTAGACTTAGATCCTCTTGCACTCGAGAGCGCATTGGGCGGCAAGCTGTTTCCATTGATCTCTATCCTTGGCGATCACCTCCACCGTGCTCGGGTCGAAGCCCTGTACCTTCAGGTCTTTCTCAAAGGATCGTCTCCACGTCAGTTTGGGTCTGCCTCTCTTTCTGTTTCCTTGTGGTTTCCAATTGAAGGCAATCTTTGGTAGTCTCTGTGCTTCCATTCTCAGTACATGTCCTGCAAACTTGAGCTTCCTTAGCTTAATTGTTTGGCTCATGGGTATGGTATGTGTCCTGCGATAGACTTCTGCGTTTGTAATCCGATCTAGGTATGTAATCTTCAGTATCTTTCGCAGGCATCTTTGTTGGAATGCATCCAATTTCTTGGCCATCTTTACTGACATCTTCCACGTCTCACTGGCATACAAGGCTGTGGGGATAACCACTGCTTGCAGCAGTCTGACCTTAAGATTCGTGGATATGGATTTACTTGCCCATATTGATTGCATTCTTCTGAATGTTGATGCTGCCTTACCGATGCGGGTGGTAATATCTGCATCTACGTTGCCATCGTCAGTTATGACACTTCCAAGGTAGACAAATTTCTGTACCTTCTCAACCGATGATTGATCTATTGTTATCTGTATGTTTGGTTCTGTGTGCCCAACCTGCATAACCTTTGTTTTTCCTTCGTTTATTTTCAACCCAATCCTTTTAGCATTTTCTTGTAGGGCTTGTGTCATATCTTGAAGCACTGGTTGAGTGTTTGCCAGTAGGACTAAATCGTCTGCAATGTCTAGATCCGTTAAGTTCTCATTTGTCGTCCATTTTATTCCAAAATTTGTTTTGCACATGGCTATTCTCATTACATAGTCTATGGCGAGGAGGAACAAGAATGGAGATAGTGGGCAACCCTGTCTCACTCCAGTGAGTATTTCAAAGTAATCTGTGGTGCCTGCTTCTACCTTCACACAGCAGCTGGCACCATCATACAAATTTTGGAAGATCTCTACATACATCTCGGGTATACCATAGCTTCGCACAATGTCCCACAAGCTTATTCTGTGTATGCTATCAAATGCTTTTTGGAAATCGATGAAATTCATAGCTATAGGTTTTTGGAACTCTATGCATTGCTCTATGATGTTTCTTAGCACGAAAATCTGGTCACTGCATGATCTGTTGGGACGGAATCCCGCTTGTTCTTCTCTAAGTTCTTTGTCAACGGCGTCTCTTAGTCTGTTTAACAGCACCGCACAGAATAGTTTCCCTGGTACCGAAAGTAGCGTTATTCCTCTCCAGTTTCCGCATTCGCTTAGGTCTCCTTTCTTTGGTATCTTTATTATGGTTCCTTTTCTCCATTCTGTGGGTGTTGTTTTCTTGTTCCAGCATGCGTTATATAGGTCCGTCAACTTCTCTACCATTGCCTCACCGCTATGTTTAAGCAATTCTGCCGATATATTGTCGTTTCCTGGTGATTTGTTGTTTTTAAGTTTGTTGATTGCTTTTGTGACGTCTTGTTTTTGAATTTGCCCTGTATTTACTTCTAGGTGTTGTTTTGTGTAATTTTCTGTAAATGTAAGAGGTTGTGCTGGTTCAGGCTGGTTCAGTGTTTTTTAGAAATGTTCTACCCAACGGACATTTCTTTCTATTTCTGTCTTTATCATTTTTCCATTTTTGTCTTTGATTGGTACTTCGCTACTGTTTCCCATGCCTCCTAGGTCTCTGGCTATGCGAAATAGTGTCCTGGTATTGTTTTCATCTGCAGCCTTCTGGAATTCTTTGCATTTATCTTCTAACCAGATCTTTTTATCTTACTTGCTGCTTTTTTTAACTATGTTTGTTCAACTGTCTATATTTCTCCTTGGCCTCATTCCTTCCATCCACCATCTGTATCTGATCTCTGTGTTGTTTAGCTTCTCTTCGCTGGTCAATCAGGTTCCATGTTTTTGGTCTAATCCATCTTTCTTTTCTAGTTCCCCTTCTCCAGCCGATAGTTGCCTCTGCTGCTTGCTGCACTGCTTCTTGGAAGCATTGCCATTTTTCTTCGATATCATCCTCATCCTGTAGTACCTGGAATCTGTTTGTTGTTTCAATTTCTAGTTTATCTGACTACTCTTTGTCTTTGAGCTTTGCCGTGTCGTAGATCATTGTTTGTGTTTGTTTGTTGCACCTGGACAACAGGAACTAAACCTGGACAACAGGAACTACATCTGGACAACAAGAACTAAACCTGGACCACAGAAACTAAACCTGGACCACAGGAACTATGCCTGGACCACAGGAACTAAACCTGGACCACAGGAACTAAACCTGGACAACAGGAACTAAACCTGGACCACAGGAACTACATCTGGACAACAGGAACTAAACCTGGACAACAGGAACTACACCTGGACCACAGAAACTAAACCTGGACCACAGGAACTATGCCTGGACCACGGGAACTAAACATGGACAACAGGAACTACACCTGGACAACAGGAACTAAATCTGGACCACAGGAACTACATCTGGACAACAGGAACTAAACCTGGACCACAGAAACTAAACCTGGACCACAGAAACTACACCTGGACCACAGGAACTAAATCTGGACAACAGGAACTAAACCTAGCCCACAGGAACTAAACCTGTACCACAGGAACTAAACCTGGACAACAGGAACTACACCTGGACAACAGGAACTACATCTGGACAACAGGAACTAAACCTGGACCACAGAAACTAAACCTGGACCACGGGAAATATGCCTGGACCATAGGAACTAAACCTAGATAACAGGAACTACATCTGGAAAACAGGAACTAAACCTGGACCACAGCAACTAAACCTGGACCACAGGAACTATGCCTGGACCACAGGAACTAAACCTGGACCACAGGAACTAAACCTGGACAACAGGAACTAAACCTGGAACACAGGAACTACATCTGGACAATAGGAACTAAACCTGGACAACAGGAACTACACCTGGACCACAGAAACTAAACCTGGACCACAGGAACTGTGCCTGGACCACAGGAACTGTGCCTGGACCACAGGAACTAAACCTGGACAACAGGAACTAAACCTGGACCATAGGAACTACATCTGGACCACATGAACTACACCTGGATAACAGGAACTACACCTGGATCACAGGAACTACATCTGGACCACATGAACTACACTTGGATCATAGGAACTACACCTGGATCACAGGAACTACACCTGGACCACATGAACTACACCTGGATAACAGGAACCACACCTGGCACATTGTGTAACTGGCTGCTAGACTTCCTGACTGGGAGACCACAGGCAGTACGGGTCAGCAGTAACACATCCAGCACCATCACACTGAATACAAGGGCCCCCTAAGGATGCGTGCTGAGCCTCCTTCTATTCACGTAGTGCTGAACACGATGGTACACCATCATACAGCTCCAACTACTTCATCAAGTTTGCGGACGATACGACAGTGGTGGGTCTCATCAACAACAGTAGTAAGACAGACTACAGGAACGAGGTGAGCCACCTGGCCTTGTGGTGCGGACACAACACTCTTCTTTTTTTTTTTTTCCTTTATAGATGGCCTCCCTTCTCACCTTACAGCTATCCTCTCACTCCGATATGAATTTCTTTTTTTATTATTATTATTATTTTTTTTATAATAGAGAGAAAGAAAAGGAAAGACAGAAAGTAAAACAAAAAAAACACAACAATTATCCACAAAAAAGCACAAGGCAAACACACCCAACTTCCGTCCGCAATCCTGCAAAGTACATGACAGAACATAGCAACACATGCATAAAGACTAATAACATTAATGACCTTGCAGTAGATTTCCATAAATATACATACCATACCTACAAATATATATACAGTATACATACATATACATTCATATTCATTCATATACCCATCTACATATCTGCATATATCTACATATACATCCCTGCATCCATTTGCGTGTGGTTGTGAGCATGCATAAGTGAAAAAGTTTCCTCCAATAGAACATTCAATAGTAATCGTGAGGAATCAGAGATCCGCCCCCCCAAGGCCCGAGGCAGGCAAAGGGGCAACCAGAGCCCAAGACCCCAAGCAGGACCCCGAGCCCAGAGTCCCCAGGGCCACCCGAACAGGACGAGCCACTCACCAACTCCCCAGATCCGACCAAAGGGGAGAACAGGAGAAGCCCCACCAGTGACTACACACAATGACCCCCCGGGGTCAACAGTGACAAATTCACAGGCCCCGCCGGAGCCCGCTGCACCAACGTAGCCCCAGGGCCAGACACCGAGGCCTGGGCACCGGGGACGCCCACCCCTCAGGCCCAGACCCGACAGGACCAGGAGACCCGAGCCCCACCAGGCAGCCACCAGGCCGAGCCGACACGCCCAAGCGCCCAACCCCAGACAGTGAGGGCCCCAAGCACGCCCACAGGCAAAAGAAAACCCACCACGCGGCAGGAGCGCGACACTGAGTAGCCTCAGATGAATCAGAGAGGGGGCAGCCCAAGTCCCAGCCTGACAAACATTCATACACAGACACACTCATTCAGACCCACCCTCATCCTCACCCTCACTCACAGAAAGACAAACAATAACGACACGTTCCATTCATAATCCCGATACACACTCTATACCCCCTAGGTCCAAGACATGTACCTGCCTCCTACATGGGGCAACCCACATCCAAACCCAGGAGGTAGCCCCGTTCATTCTGGGGTGGAGAGTAGCAGACATCCAAGATTCTGCCCAACCCGCACCCCGCCGACAGGACAGGACACCCGGGCCCAAGCAGCCCCAGGGGGAGCGCAATGCTAGCCCCGCCCATGGCAATCCCCCAGGCCCTGAACCCCCCCATAGTCCAAGACAACACCGACCGCCCGTCACCTTACCAGACCCCACCTCCAGAATAGCCGCCAGAGAACCAGGGGGGTCAGGAATTTTTTTTTAACAAACCTAGACCCGACACATACACCCCGTCCCCAAATGTGCTGTTGATGTGTGTTGTTTTAAAGTGCACTTAAAAAGGGAAAGAGAAGGCGCAAAGGCTGGCATTATGCCAGTTTCCCCTCCACCCCAACTCTAACCCAGGCCCTTACTGTCTAAATGCATAATTGTGAGTGAGCACAGGCACGGTAGGCGAGAATGATGTCATCTCGCCACCCATAACCATAGTGCTCACCCCAATTTCCTATATGTGAATTTTATGAGGATGTATATAAATGAATGTCTAAGGTGTATAATAAAATTGAGTTCCAGGTGGTTCTGAACAACAGAGATGTAAAAACGTTGCAGCACACCTGAGCCTCAAATCCCTACATGTATTAATTTGAAATGAAGAGGGCGGAGGCGCGTGGTGAGGGATGGGGAGAAAATAACTGCAGGAACATTGCTCCCACAGCGAGTCAGCTCCCCCGCTGACCCTGCATACCCCCCCAGTTCGCCAACGTCCACCCAAGGATTGAGGCCAAACACCTCTCCGACCTCCAGGCTTCTTGAGCCCCAGACCAGAGAGGGACACGGCCACAAGGGCCACCACCAGTAGGACCAACAGCCCACACCCACCAGGGCCACCAAAACCCCTGCAAACTACAGTCAGCCCGCCGCCCAGGAGGACACGAAATCTCACATGGACGACACGGCCAAGAGCGCCTGCCCTACCGCCGTCAGAGACAGGAAGCACCGGGAGCGGGCCCCCACCATAGTAAAGGGCCCACCCACCGGCCATGCATGGTCCCAGACCATCATCAAGGACATCCACTCAATCCCCACCCCAGAAGAAATACTACACCCACCCTTCATGCTTAATGTGATTTTCAAATGTAAGATGAGAGTCCATTTTTATTCCAAGATTGTGGGGCCCTTTGGTTCCTTGAACAAGTGGGTCTTCAGTCTGGTTTTGAACAGAGTCAGATCAGAGGTGGCACGCAGCTCAAGGGGGAGACTGTTCCAGGCTTTTGGGCCGGCAACAGTTCCTTGTAGGGCCCTCATGGTTCCTCATAGGGCCCTCATGGTTCCTTGTAGGGCCCTCATGGTTCCTTGTAGGGCCCCCTTGGTTCCTTGTAGGGTCCCCTTGGTTCCTTGTAGGGCCCCCTTGGTTCCTTGCAGGGCTGATTCCTTGTAAGGCCATTATGGTTCCTTGTAGAGCCCTCTTGGTTCCTTGTAGGGCCCTCTTGGTTCCTTGTAGGGCCCTCTTGGTTCCTTGTAGGACCTTCTTGGTTCCTTGTAGGGCCCTCATGGTTCCTCGTAGGGCCCTCATGGTTCCTCATAGGGCCCTCATATTTCCTCGTAAGGCCCACATGTTTCCTTATTGGGCCCTCACTATTTTTTGTAGGGCCCTCTTGGTTCCTCATAGGTCCCTCATGGTTCCTCGTAGGGCCCTCATGGTTCCTCGTAGGGCCCTCTTGGTTCCTTGTAGGGCCCTCATGGTTCCTTGTAGAGCCCTCTTGGTTCCTTCTAGGGCCCTCATGGTTCCTTGTAGGGCCCTCTTGGTTCCTTGTAGGGCCGTCATGGTTCTTCGTCGGGCCCTCATAGTTCCTCGTAAGGCCCTCATGGTTCCTTATCGGGTCATCACTATTTTTTTTGGGGCCCTCGTGGTTCCTCGTAGGGCCCTCATGGTTCCTTGTAGGGCCCTCATGGTTCCTCGTAGGGCCCTCATGGTTCCTCGTAGGGCTCTCATGGTTCCTCGAAGGGCCCTCATGGTTCCTCGTAGGGCCTTCATAGTTCCTCGGCTCGTAGGGCCCTCGTTTCCGTATAGGGCCCTCATTATTTTTTCTAGGGCCCTCATGGTTCCTCATGGCTCCTCGTAGGGCCCTCATGGTTCCTCGTAGGGCCTTCATAGTTCCTCGTAGGGCCCTCGTTTCCGTATAGGGCCCTCATTATTTTTTATAGGGCCCTCATGGTTCCTCATGGTTCCTCGTAGGGCCCTCATGGTTCCTCGTAGGGCCTTCATGGTTCCTTGTAGGGCCCTTATGGTTCCCCGTAAGGCCTTCATGGTTCCTCGTAGGGTCCTCATAGTTCCTCGTAGGGCCCCCTTGGTTCTTTGCAGGGCTGATTCCTTGTAGGGCCATTATGGTTCCTTGTAGAGCCCTCTTTGTTCCTTGTAGGGCCCTCTTGGTTCCTTGTAGGGCCCACTTTGTTCCTTGTAGGGCCCTCATGGTTCCTTGTAGGACCCTCATGGTTCCTTGTAGGGCCCTCTTGGTTCCTTGTAGGGCCATCATGGTTCCTCGTCGGGCCCTCATTGTTCCTCGTAGGGCCCCCTTGATTCCTTGTAGGGCCATCATGATTCCTTGTATGCCCTTCTTGGTTCCTTGTAGGGCCCTCATGGTTCCTCGTCGGGCCCTCATTGTTCCTCGTAGGGCCCCCTTGATTCCTTGTAGGGCCATCATGATTCCTTGTATGCCCTTCTTGGTTCCCCGTAGGGCCCTCATGGTTCCTCGTAGGGCCATCACTATTTTTTGTAGGGCCCTCATGGTTCCTCATAGGGCCCTCATGGTTCCTTATAAGGCCATCACTATTTTTTGTAGGGCCCTCATGGTTCCTTATAAGGCCATCACTATTTTTTGTAGGGC
>JBBPBX010012506.1:24247-39058 GCA_038048925.1 Garcialebias charrua
TATATATTTTTTATTTTTTTTAACAAGTTAAAACAAAGATGTCAAAGTAGCATAACAGACAGATTATAAGGCAGATGTAGAAAATCAAAAACAGGAACATGTCTGCATTGGATTTTGCCAGGATTCCAACATATTCTTAAAGCCATTTACAGAGGTCAAGGTCGAGAGCTTCTATTTTGCTAACAATTAGACACAGACCAACTTGTTATTGGGTGCTTTCTCCTTTCAGTGGTGGCCAATAATTAATGTGTTGTTTTTTATCAGGTTAATGCTGAGTTTGTTTTGCAAGAGCTCTATCAGTGCAGATTTTACATAAGTACTCTGTATAATTAGTGCAAATACTTGAAGTTTATTCACAGATTACATATGCTTTAGCTGAGTCTCATTCTTCTGAGCCTACCATCAGTAGAATGTAAAATTGTTTGCTCAAATGACTGCAGGAAATGTCAGAAGTTCCCAAAGCTTCTTCAGTCTGAGTCTCATCCAGCAGTTGTCAAAGATCTGATGACAGAGTGCCAATTTGTGGAGACGGTGAGGGTTGCACTCATCACACCCACTCTTCATCACCGTATCGTTTCCTGAACAACCACACAGCTCTTCACAGACCTGACAGCGGGGCAGATAAGTTATTTTAAAACCTACTCAACCCTAGCATTTCTTTTCTGCACCCATGATCTGCATTGTCCTCACACTAGAGGTCAAGAAAAGCTATTTGAGGAAAAACACATTAAGCCAGTGTTTTCACAGTTTAAAAAAAAAAAATCTGAACCTAAATCAGCAGTGCATTGTGAACATATTTTGCTGTTATGACCAGATAACTGGTCATTCTTGTCTGGTTTTCTTTGCAGGTGCTGTGTAAAGAGCAATTAGAGGCATGAGCTACACCTGAACCCCGAGTGTTCTTCCACTTCAAGCCTCCCCTTCTTCTCTCAGAGGGGAGAGCCAGTCTGCTCAGACAGTCTAGGTTTGAGGTTCACTCACACTGTCACACATTTAAACACACCTTCACACAAACCGATGTGCTGACTCTATTTCAGTTTAGTGAATTTAAATAATTATTTGGCAACCGACTTTAGAACCAAATCCAAGCACCATCATCTAAAGACAGAGGTTAGCAGAGGGTCCACTTTTGAAATACTGTACCTACACCGTACAGCAGAAAAGCATTAAAAAGGAAAATAATAAACCGGGAAAAAAATGCAGTCTGAATGCAATGAAGAGCTGAATGACTTTGTTGAAATATGCGAAAAAAGCTGAAATTGAGAAGGTGCAGAGGTTAACAAATCTGAAACATTCAAAAACCAGTGACAAAAACCACCAAGAATAAAAGCTAAAATGAGTGAAACAGTAATCAAAAAAGGCGTTCAATACAGGATCAACTGGACTTTATTTGTTGCAGAAAACGTTTCGACTTCTGTCCAGAAGTCTTTTTCAATTCTGAATGGAAGCTGTGAGAACGAGAAGTTTTATACAGGCTTACAAGTCACGCACCAACATATGAAATTGGAAACTGAAATAACACCACAAATTAACTAACATGCCCATTCTATTTAAATTGACAAAACGACACATCCCACCGTACGTTTTGTCAATTTAAATAGAATGGGCATGTTAGTTAATTTGTGGTGTTATTTCAGTTTCCAATTTCATATGTTGGTGCGTGACTTGTAAGCCTGTATAAAACTTCTCGTTCTCACAGCTTCCATTCAGAATTGAAAAAGACTTCTGGACAGAAGTCGAAACGTTTTCTGCAACAAATAAAGTCCAGTTGATCCTGTATTGAACGCCTTTTTTGATTTCATCATGTCCTGGACGACTGAGAATCTTCACCAGCAGAGTGAAACAGTAATTCCAAGCTGAAACCAACAAAATTGTAGCTAAACATTAAAAATTAAGAACAGTGGTAAAAAGCTGAAATGAAACAAAAAGCTTGAACCAGGAAAACAACAGCTAAAACAACCAAAACTGTGCCTAAATGAGCCAATTAGAGCAAAACTGTTAAAAAAACAAGCAAAAACATTTTTTTAAAATAAATAATCTCTTTAAATTGTCTTCAGTTGATCCAAAATGCTGCAGCCAGAGTTTAATGAGTTAGGAGAGATATCTCTCCTTAGCTTCTCTCCATTGGCTCCCTGTCAAAGTAATTGGATTTAAAATCTTACTTCTAATCTACAAAGCCCTCAACAACCTAGCTCCATCTTATATTACAGACATTACTGTTTCATATTTTCCCAACAGAGCATTTCACTCTCACACTGCAGGTTTACTTGTGGTTCCTAGTTTCCAAAAGCAGAATGGGAGGAATATCTTTCAGTTCTCAGGCTCCTCTCTTGTGGAACTAACTTCCAGTTTCTGTCTGTGAGGCTGACACTCTGTTTACTCTTAAGACTCGGCTGAAGACTTTGTGATAAATCCTATAGTTAGGGTTGGCTTGGATTTCCTGAGTTATCCCTTAGTTAAGCAACTATAGGCTTAGACTACTGGAAGACAAAGTGACTACATTCCCTCACTCTGCTGCTGCCTTTGCTTGCTCTAGGGTTGTGGCCAAACGTTTTGAGACGGGCACACATTTTTGTTTTCACAAAGTTTGCAGGCTCAGTCCTTTTTAGAAACTTTTGTCAGATAATATAATGAAGTACAATTATAAGCATGCCATGTTTTTATTTTTACAATGTTGACCCTTCTTTTTTTTTTAGACTCTAACAAGGTCGAGTCATGTCCCTCTTCTTTAAGGCTTCGGCATGCTGGATATCAGCTTTTAGGCAAAATCTTGAGTGATGGCTAACCATTGCAATCAGTGCTTAGACTCTTGGCATGATAAGGACTCATGGTAGCACTCACCTTTTCTTCTCCAGACAATCATTTTTCTAGATGTCCCAAACATTCCAAAGGGTGCTTCATCAGAAAAAAATAACTTCACCCCAGTCCTCTGCAGTCCAATCCCTTTACTTCCTGCAGAATGTCAGTCTGTCCATAATGCCATTCTTGGACATAAGTGGATTAATTGATTCCCTTCTTGACACCAAGCCATCCTCCAAACGCTTTTGTCTCACTATGCACTCAAATGCCCTCACATCTGCCCTCTGCCTTTCCTGTGCAAGCTTTGCACTGGCGGTGACCCCTTCTTGTAGCTGCACCTTTTTCAGAAGATGGTCCTGATGCTTCCTTTACTTTCTTGGGTGCCCTGAAGTCTTCTTCACTGCAATTGTACCACTTTCCTTGAGATTCTTGATTATTAATAGTTAATTAGGATTCTATCTTACAAGCAGCAATGTCTTTACAATCCATCCAAGCACTCTTCAAACCCAAAATTTGTGCCATTCTCAAAAATTTGGCAATGACTGTACTGTTTATGTTCTTATTTGTAATAATTTCTTTTACTAAGATATTTTGATGATGAAATTTCTCTCCATAGAAAGGACACCTGGGCCAGTCAATCTGTGTTTGTGTAGTGATACACCTTCATCTCTCTGAACTGTATTAACACCTTTTCACTGAATCTCTCAGTGAAACACATAAACACAGTTTTATTGTATTCATTTGAATCAAGACACAAATTAAATCACAAGAGACTCTCTTATTCTTTTACTTTGTGTTAATTCAATTATATCAAATGAATAACCTTGTGTTAAGTGAGCATTATTGTGTTCAATGTTTATTAGTCAAAGGCTCTGTTTAATTCAAACTGGAATTAGCAGCTGAACATCCTCTTACTACAGTGTAAGTAAGTAAGTAAGTAAGTAAGTAAGTAAGTAAGTAAGTAAGTAAGTAAGTAAGTAAGTAAGTAAGTAAGTAAGTAAGTAAGTAAGTAAGTAAGTAAGTAAGTAAGTAAAGTAAGTAAGTAAGTAAGTAAGTAAGTAAGTAAGTAAGTAAGTAAGTAAGTAAGTAAGTAAGTAAGTAAGTAAGTAAGTAAGTAAGTAAGTAAGTAAGTAAGTAAGTAAGTAAGTAAGTAAGGGCCAGTTTACACGGCGCGTATTTTGAGTGTAACCGCTACTTTTTCTTTGCGACTTTGCTTATCGCCTACACGACGCTGCTGGCCCCCCTCGATGACACCGATACTTTTCTGACCCTGCTCTCAAGGTGGAACTTTTTCGCAGACCCCCCGCTGATAATGTAAACATCTCCCGTGGAGCTTTTGTGTCAACCACATGCGCGCAGCCCGCATGCGCGTGGACAGTCTGACATTTCACGTGTCACGTTGCAAAATATAACAGTTTAACAATAATAAACAGTATTTATGTTGGCGTGGGAGATGTAAATTTATCTGAACTACAGTATCTATCTGGACTCGTTACATTTTTTAAACAGTGCGTAACGTGCTGTGAAAATGAAGACACCAGGTTTATTTTTTATTTATTTATTTATTCAGCACCAAAGTTTAAACACAAACACTGAGAATTAAACTGAACACACTATTAAAACACGTGAACTGAACTGTAACTACGACTCTTGCTGTGTGTTCATCTGGACCCATCAGAACCGCCGAACCGTCTGCCTGCTGGAACGACAGCTTCTCCACCTGGCAGAAATAAATAAATAAATAAATAAAAACTCAGTTGTTGTGTGATCAAAGTAAACACAAGCAAACATTATATTAAGAACGTTGATTTACCTGCTGTAAGTCAGCTGTATCACGGAGTAAAGTCCGGTTCTGGTCCACAGTCCACTCAGCGGTTCTGGTTCTGGTCCACAGTCTCAGCGTCTAGTGTGCAGCTTGTTAGATGAAGCGGGTCCCACTGACTCAAATCTGTTGACTCTTGTCCAAATTCCAGCTTTAACTTGTTGTTAACTTGTTGACAACAACTTGTAGTTAGCTGATTTTAGCCAGAGAGGAAAACAGACGAGGCAGCTGGTCTGTTTACCTCAGGCAGCGCATGCGTAGTAGTGAAGGTTCCAAAAATCACAGCGCCATCTAAAGGCCCAGCATGGTAACTACAGTGAAATCATGAGGACGGGGGGTTGGAGGGGGAGAGAGTCGTATCCACAGAATTCGACAGTGTCAACGCAAAACTTTTCACCTAATTAACATACCCAAAACATCCGTTTCCCCCACACAGTGTCCGTGTAAACAGGGCCTAAGTAAGTAAGTAAGTAAGTAAGTAAGTAAGTAAGTAAGTAAGTAAGTAAGTAAGTCAGAGTCAGAGTCAGAGAGTCTTTATTGTCATTTGCACCGCATGTGGTACATGTGATGAAAACGAGATTATGTACACGGGGTCCCAGTTACATCCAACAACAAATGCAAGAGAAAAACAGTAATAACATCTAGAATTAACTAAGAAAAACATCAACTAGTAATACACTAAGCCCTAATATAGTGGAAAAACATCATTATAAACAGCAGCACGAACATGAGTCTGTATGAGCAGATGGTCACAGATGAACACAGCAACAAGAAAACAGATCAGCATCAGCATGATGTGATATTTTGCAGTGTTTATTTTTATTTTATTTTTATTTATTCATTCATGAGTCTAACAGCCTCAGGGTAGAAGCTGTTCCTCAGTCTAGTGGTTCTACATTTGATGCTCCTCAACCTCCGTCCTGAGGGGAGTGGGGCAAAGAGTGAGTGTGCTGGGTGAGTGAGGTCTTTCATGATGCAGGTGGCTCTTTTCCTGCATCTGGAGGTGTAAATGTCTGTGATGGTGGGGAGACTGACTCCAACATCTTCTGTGCAGCCTTCACCACTCTCTGTAGAGCTTTCCTCTCTTCAACTGTGCAGCCTCCATGCCACACGTTGATGCTGGAGCACAGGATGCTCTCCACTGCACACCTGTAGAAGGAGGTGAGAACTGGGCTGCTCAGACCAGCTCGTCTCAGCCGTCTGAGGAAGTAGAGTCTCTGATGACCTTTCTTGATCAGGCTGGTGGTGTTGTTGCTCCAGCTGAGGTTATCATTCAAGTGTACACCCAAGTATTTGTAGCTGGAGACCACTTCCACTGCAGACCCACCTATTTTCAGTGGGGCATGGGTGTGTTTGTTCCTTCTGAAGTCCACAATCATCTCCTTTGTCTTCTTCACATTCATGTGAAGATTATTCTCTTTGCACCAGCTCTCCAGGTGTTCCACCTCCTGTCTGTAGCTGGACTCATCATTGTTTGTGATGCATCCCACCACCGCTGTATCATCTGCAAACTTAACAATATGACAGCCTGGAAGTGTGGCTGTACAATCATATGTGAGCAGAGTGAACAGAAGGGGGCTCAGCACACATCCTTGAGGAGAGCCAGTGCTGAGGGTTATGGTGGAGGAGGAGAAGTTGTGGATCTTCACGGACTGTGGTCTGTCTGTTAAGAAGTCTAGTACCCAGTTACAAATGGAGGGGCTTAGTCCAAGTGTAGATAGTTTGTCTATCAGAGTTTGGGGGATCATGGTGTTGAAGGCAGATGTGAAGTCCACAAAGAGCAGACGCACGTATGAGTCCTTCTGATCCAGGTGGGTGAGAGCAGTGTGGACCACGGAAGAGATGGCGTCCTCTGTTGATCGGTTCTCGCGGTATGCATATTGATGAGGGTCCTCGTTGATGTTGACGGTTGTCTTGATGTGGGACATGACCAGTTTCTCAAAACATTTAGCGACTATCGGGGTGAGGGCCACTGGTCTATAGTCATTCAGACCAGTCACTGTGGAGCTCTTTGGGACTGGGATGATGGTCGCGGTCTTCAGGCAGGTGGGAACTGACTCCAGTGCAAGTGAGGTGGTGAAGATGTCAGCCAGCACCTCACAGAGCTGGTCCGCACATTCCTTCAGAACTTTCCCTGGGATGTTGTCTGGTCCGGTTGCTTTATGAGGATTAATCTTCCTGAGACTGCCTCTCACTTCTGCTGCGGTCACTCTGAGATGCTCTTCATCTGGTGATGAGGTGAGTCTGGTGCTAGCTGGTCTGTTTGGATCATCAAAACGTGCATAAAACTTATTGAGGGCATCAGGCAGAGATGGGTCCTTGGGACATTGTTTGTTCTTGCCTTTGTAATCTGTTATGCATTTAATACCCTTCCACATGCTCCGTGGGTCTTGTGAGGTGAACTGTCCCTCGATCCTCTGTGCATACGTGGCCTTGGCCTTCTTAATGCCATCCACCAGTTCTTTCCTGCTCTTTCTCAGCTCCTCTTTATCTCCGGACTTGAATGCAGTGTCCCTGGCTGCTAGCAAGGCGCGGACTTCTTTATTTAACCAGGGTTTTCGGTTCGGGTAAGATTTAACATATTTTTTTTGGATACAAAGTAAGTAAGTAAGTAAGTAAGTAAGTAAATAAGTAAGTAAGTAAGTAAGTAAGTAAGTAAGTAAGTAAGTAAGTAAGTAAGTAAGTAAGTAAGTAAGTAAGTAAGTAAGTAAGTAAGTAAGTAAGTAAGTAAGTAAGTAAGTAAGTAAGTAAGTAAGTAAGTAAGTAAGTAAGTAAGAAAGTAAGTAAGTAAGTAAGTAAGTAAGTAAGTAAGTAAGTAAGTAAGTAAGTAAGTAAGTAAGTAAGTAAGTAAGTAAGTAAGTAAGTAAGTAAGTAAGTAAGTAAGTAAGTAAGTAAGTAAGTAAGTAAGTAAGTAAGTAAGTAAGTAAACTTTATTTATATAGCACTTATCATAGATACAATCACAAAGTGCTGTACAAAATACAAAATAAAAGTGTAAAATAGAACAAAACAAAAAATAATAATAACAGCTGATTAATAAAAACAGTAAACACAGCTGATAAAAACACTAAAATAAAACATTTAACTAAAAGCTTGTCTGAATAAAAGTGTTTTTAGCTGCGTTTTAAAGGAATCAACAGAGACGGTCACACGAAGAGACAGGGGCAGGGCATTCCACAGCCGGGGGGCTATGGCCTGAAAGGAAAGGTCACCCGAGTTTTAAACCATGTCTTAGGGACCTTTAGAAGGTTCAGTTCTGAAGACCGAAGGGTGCGGGCTGGAGAATAAGGGATCAACATTTCAGTGATGTACTGGGGGGCCTGTCCATTTAAAGCTCTAAAAGTTAACACCAAAATTTTAAAATGAATTCTAAATTCAACAGGGAGCCAATGAAGAGCAGATAAAACTGGTGTGATGTGAGACCTTCTATTAGTTCCTGTTAAAAGCCTCGCAGCAGCGTTCTGGACCAACTAGAGACGAGCAACAGCAGACTGATTAAAACAAGTAAAAAGGGAATTACAGTAATCTAAACGAGAAGAGATGAATAATCATCTCCAGGTCAGATTTGGATAACATTGCCCTCAGTTTGGAAATGTTCCTCAGATGATAAAAGCAGTTTTTTACCAGACGCTTTGAATGTTTGTCCAAAGACATTGACTGGTCAAACACAACACCAAGGTTTCTGAGGCTCGGCTGAGAAGAGGAGCCCAGAGAACCGAGATGTTGTTTAATCCAAGAAACTTTCTGTTCAGGGGCAATGATCAGGGTTTCAGTCTTGGCAGATTTAACTGAAGGCAGTTGTTGGCTAACCACACCTTAATATGTTACACATAGTTTACCAGTTCAGCTAATTTGTGTAATTCTGATTCATTGAAAGAGCAGTACAGTTGGATATCATCAGCATAGAAATGGTAAGAGACATTTCTGAAGCTATTTATAATCTTTGCAAGCGGGGTGATGTATATAAAGAACAGAATAGGACCCCTATTCACTTTAACAGCCGAAGTATAAATGCAAATATATCCAAAATAACAGATTACTTAAAACAGTTAAATAGAACTTTTACGATAATAGCACTGTCAGAGACATGGCTCAATGATGATAACACAAGTAATATTCACATCGAAGGGTATGAATTATTTCACATGAACAGAAATAATAAAAGAGGTGGTGGAGTCGCTCTATATGTTAAGAATGAAATAAAATGTAAATTAAATAATGAAATGTCAATAATAGTTGATAATATTATGGAAATGATAACAATAGAAATAATAAACAAAAATGATAAAAACATAATAATAAGTTGTGTATATAGATCACCAGGATCAAATATAGAAATATTCACTGATAAAATCTTGGAGCTATTGGAGAAGAGTTTTAATAAAAAAGTTTTTTTGTGTGGAGACTTTAACATTGATATGGGAAATAAAACAGATTCAAATAACACCAGTATATTTATAAACTCTATGTACAGTTTAAATATGTATCCGTTGATATCCAAGCCAACAAGAATTACAACTCATAGTGCCACAATAATTGATAATATTTTCACAAATATAACAAACGGAGAGGTGATAGGTGGTATTTTAACGACCGACTTAAGTGATCATTTACCAGTTTTCACAATCTATAAAAATGATCAAAGTATCACAAAAGCAGTTAAAACAAAGAAAAAGATCATAAACACATCAAAAAAAGTTTTGGAAAAATTAAAAGAGGATCTAGATAAACAAGACTGGAATGAAGTGTATGTTGATGATGTGAACAGATCATATGATGAGTTTATGAATATCTTGGAAACTCTGTATGAAAAAAATTGTGTACAAACAAATTATACAAAGAGAAATATCGTTGACCAACCATGGATGACAAAAGGGTTGAGAAATGCTTGTAAAAAAAAGAATTATTTGTATTCATGTTTCTTGAAATTGCGAAGTCAGAACGCTGAAGAAAAATATAAAAAGTATAAAAATAAATTAGTAGGGATTATAAGGAAACATAAGAAAGAATATTATAGTAAATTATTAGATAAAAGTAATGGTGATATGAAAGCAACATGGCGAGTAATGAATAGTGTTATGAAGAATCATAAAGCAAAAACTAGTATTTCAAAATATTTTGTAAAAGAAAAAGATGAAGTTTATGATGAAAATGAAATTGTCAATGGATTTAATCAATATTTTGTGAATGTTGGATCAAGCCTTGCAGCTAAAATACCAAAAGTAGATAATAATGTGAGCCATTCAATTACAGGCTGTGCAAACAGTATTTTTCTAAATGGAACTAACAAAGAGGAAATAATGAAGGTAGTAAAAAATCTTACAGACAAGAGATCAAAGGACTGGGTGGACATGGATATGATGTTTGTAAAGGATATAATGAGCCATGTTATTGAGCCGTTTACATATATATGTAACTTATCATTTTCAACAGGAATATTTCCAGATAATATGAAAGTAGCTAAGGTAGTTCCTCTTTTTAAAAATGGTGATAAATGTGTGTTCAACAATTATAGACCTATATCCTTGTTACCACAGTTTTCTAAAATTCTTGAAAAACTATTTGTGAACAGACTAGATCAATTTATAGACAAACAAAATATTCTAAGCAACAGTCAATATGGGTTCAGAGCTAAAAACTCTACATCAATGGCTCTCATGGAATTAATGGAACAAATAACAACTGCTGTCGATCAAAAACAATATTGTGTCAGTATTTTTGTTGATTTAAAAAAAGCATTCGATACTATTGATCACACCATTCTCCTTGAAAAACTGAACAAATATGGTATTAGAGGACCAGCATTACAGTGGGTATCTAGCTATTTGAAAGATAGGAAACAATTTGTACAAATAAATGATGTAAGATCTGACCTCTGTAATATCACATGTGGAGTTCCCCAGGGCTCTGTGCTTGGACCAAAGCTATTTATTTTATATGTGAATGACTTGGTAAATGTGTCAGGACTCCTTAAATGTATACTTTTTGCTGATGATACCACATTTTTCTGTTTAGGTGAAGATATAGAACAAATGTTGGAATTGATAAAGACAGAATTTACCAAAATACAAACTTGGTTTAAAATCAATAAATTATCATTAAATCTAGAAAAAACTAATTACATGATATTCAGTAATAAAAAGAAAACTGTTGATGTTCCACTCAAAATTGAGGGTGTTGAGATTTGTAGAGTGAGTGAGGTGAAGTTTTTGGGTGTTATTATTGATGACAAACTGACATGGAAACAACACATAAATTCTGTAAGAATAAAAATAGCTAAATCGATTGCAGTACTATACAAGGTCAGAGACCTATTGAATGATAAAGCTCTGTATTTGTTGTATAACACAATCATTGTTCCACACTTAATCTATTGTATTGATGTTTGGGGGAAAGCGTGTAAAACAATCACAAAGCCTATTTTTGTATTACAGAAAAGAGCTGTAAGAATTATCACTAGAAAACATTACTGTCATCCATCCAGTACATTATTTTATCAACTGAAATTATTGAAGTTCCATGATTTGGTTGATTATAATATTTTATCAATTATGTATAGGGCTCAGAATAACGAATTACCTTTAAATATCCAAATGAATTTTGTTAAAAGACAAAGTTGTTATAATCTTAAGGGGACAGAGATGTTTGTAAAACCACAATTCAGAACTAGTTTGAAGGGACGTTCTACCTCAATCCAGGGAATTAGATTATGGAATGGCTTGGAGAATGTAGTTAAAAATGCCAAGTCACTGTTTACATTTAAGAAAATGATCAAAAGGAATTTGTTGAAAAAATATATATGAATTAGCATAATGTGTATTGTATCAATTATTAGTTATGTATTAGTATTAGAAAATTAGAAAGAGTTAGTCATTTTGTACTGCTGGTGAAAGATTATTATTGTTTAATCTGATTGTTTGAAAAAAGGGGCAGATATAATAAGATTTATTCTTCTTTCTGCTACCTTTCATTTTTTTTTACATTGTGTACGTATCATTAATGGGATTGTCTTGTATTGTGTTTCTTTTGTAAAAAAATGAACAAATTTAATAAACATAAATTTAATAAACATAAACCCTGAAGAACACCATACATTAACGGAGTGGTCTTAGACTGTATGTTATTCACAAACATTGTGACACTGTTTATCTCATTTAGTTTGAATTCAGGACACTAATCACTTCAACAAGAGACTTTATTTTTGTCCTAATTAATAGTCAGAAGAATAATCTCCTGTTATGTTATTATCATCTGTATGTTCAAATGTTGATAATTGAATGACATTGTTTAATCAAAGTGACAGGTCAAAAGTGTTTGTTTAAAGTGTCAAGAAAGTTTTAATCAGTTTTATCATAAAAAGCTGGCACCTAAAACTAACACGTTATCCTCCCCTACTGGCCTAAACTAACTTCTCAACCTCCTGATCTAACTCTCACTCCCCCTTCCTAGGCCACTGGCCAATCGGGAAGGACTCAGTTTCTAGGTCAATCTCCCTTCAAAAACGCTGACTTCCTGTTTCTTTGAGAGTTGCTAGAGGAAGTGTAATGGTGTGGTCACACCGAGCAGCGTTTTTACCTCCAAAGCTTCCAGCCTCCATGTAAGTCAATGGTGGACGCACTGAGGCACCTCCTGGCGTCTGGCGTCAGGTCGCGTGCATGTTGAGCGTGCTGAGTAGCGTTTTTTCGTGCACGTGAACCGGCTTCCACCTCCAAACCGAGCATTCAACATGTTGAAGATTTCGCGGTTCAAACTTTCAAACGCCGCTCAACTCCACCTGATTGGTTGGTGTGTCAACCAATCAGGGAGAGTCGGGGGGCAGAAGAGAGGGGGCAGTGGGAGAGTCCCTATGTGACGCGGAAACGAGGGTGCGCGCGCACTATGTGACGTATTGTTTGTCGAAAAAAAAAAGAAAAGACTCGCGAGCTCGTGGACTATGGAAGAGAAACTCATTGTAGCTGTGTGTTCGCGACAATTCCTTCACGACCAGTCAAGTCTGCTCGACAGAGACGGAAATAAAAGGCTCCTCGCCTGGCGGAGTGCACTCTGTATACCGGTAAGCTCCTCCCACACCCCGTCGCCACAGCAACGAAGCCGCCGCAACACTACAGTTTGGACAACACTGGGTAGCGCGTCCACTTCCGTGCGTGAGGAGCGTTTTCGGAGGTAAAAACGCTGCTCGGTGTGACCACACCATAAGAAATATTGACTTTCTCTTTTAGCTGTCGGACATTTGGTCAAATGCCAAAGACCATCGTTCTTCAGTAAGGACTTATAACATGCTAGTTATAAGTCCGCCTCAAGCTTCAAAGCTCCACTTTGAATGAATTTCCCTTTTAAGGAATGTTTATTCTGAAAATCAGCCAGTAAGTGCCGCTACTCCTGAAGATCCAAGCGAACAACAGGAGACGTTGAAAAAGTAAACAAGGACCCGTTCAAACGTACTAGACCTGCAGGATTCTTTACGTTTTGACAGGCTGGTGACTTCTTTACCGGACTTATAGTCGTAAAGGTAATGAGGTTCGGTTTACAAACGTACCTGGAGTTTAGCAGAAGTCGGATGGAAAGTGTGCCGATCTCTGGTTTGCAACACATCTTCCCAAGATAACTCCCTTATTCTCACTTCCTTTATATCCTCAATCTTTCTCCTCCTCATTCTAAACTTATCCTTAAACTTATTCTTGCCAGTAACTAAACTTTAAGAAATATTTGCCTGCAGATTTAAAGTGATATGTCATCTCATTACTTATTTTCTGTTGTTCACAAATTGAATCGGTCAACATTTATTTTTATTTTTATTTATTTATTTATTTATTTATTTATTTATTTATTCCATTTATAGATGGCCTCCCTTCTCACCTTATAGCCATCCTCTCACTCCAATATGTATTTTTTTTAAATAGAGAGAAAGAAAGAAAAGAGAAAGTAAGACAACAAAACAACAATTATCCACAAAAAGAGCACAAGGCAAACACACCCAACCTCCGTCCACAATCCTGCAAAGCACGTGACAGAACACAGCAACGAAACATACATGCATAAAGACTAATAAAGACTAATAATCTTCATGACCTTGCAGTAGATTTCTATAAATAAACATACCCATACCTACAAATATATATACAGTGTACATACTAACTAACTAACTGTTCTCTGGACATCATTCCATCAAAAATGTTCAAACAGTCCTTTGATGTAATTGGTCCTTGTGTTTTGTCATTTATTAACAGCTGTCTATCTTCAGGTTTTGTGCCATCTGCTTTCAAACATGCTGTGGTCAGGCCTCTTCTCAAAAAACCAGGCCTAGATCCTACAGCTCTCTCTAATTTCAGACCAGTTTCCCATCTGTCATTTCTATCAAAGGTCCTAGAAAAGATTGTTTTTATTCAACTTCAATCTTTTCTAGAACTCAACAACCTGTTTGAAAAATTTCAGTCAGGTTTTCGAGCTCGTCACAGCACTGAATCTGCACTGCTCAAAGTACAGAATGACATTCTTCTGTCCCTGGATGCAAAAAACCCTGCTCTGCTGGTGATGTTAGACCTCTCAGCAGCTTTTGACACCGTCGACCATCAGGTACTAATCAACCGCTTGTCTCAGCTGGTTGGCCTCCAGGGAGCTGTGCTTGAGTGGTTCAAATCTTACCTGTCTGGGAGAACTTTTTCTGTCATGATAGGCGATCTGTCCTCCTCTTCATCAACCCCTCTGACCTCTGGCGTACCACAGGGATCTATTCTAGGGCCAGTCCTCTTCTCTCTTTACATGCTGCCATTAGGATCAATCATCACACGTCATAACCTGTCTTTTCACATGTATGCAGACGATTTACAAATCTATCTGCCAGTCACTCCCAACCCCTCACTCAGTTCAAACACTCTTGTCAACTGCTTAAATGACATTAAGCACTGGCTCTCTCAAAACTTCCTCCACCTAAACACAGATAAAACTGAATGCATTTTATTTGGTGCACCTGATGACACCAGCAACATCCTTCCCAGTCCCAGTGTTGGTTTTCCCCTCCCCCACTTCAACCCGGTGGTCAGAAATCTTGGAGTGCAGCTTGACTCCAACTTAAAGTTTGATAAACAGATCAGTTCTGTTGTCAAGACCAGCTTCTTTCAGCTCCGTCTGCTCTCCAAAGTCAAGTCATTTCTCAGCCGTGGTGATCTGGAGAAGGCCATCCATGCCTTTGT
>JBBPBX010012506.1:42721-53961 GCA_038048925.1 Garcialebias charrua
GAACAGGAATGAAAGTCAGCTGTAGTAAGACAGAGTTCTTGTGTGTGCATCAGAAGGAGGCAGGTGGAGCAGTGAGGCTACAAGGAGCAGACGTTACAAAGGTGTAGGACTTTGGGTCAACTGTCCAGAAAATTGAGGAATGTGGTAAAGAAGAAAGTCCAGGCAGAATGGAGTGAACATAGAACAGTTTCAGAAGTGATTTGTGACAAAATGTTGACAGCAAATCTCAAAGGAAAGGTTAATAAGGCAACGGTGAGACCAGCTATGTTTTTTGGTTTAGAGACAGTGGCACAGGCAAAAAGACAGGATAAATAACTGGAAGTGGAAGAGATGAAGATGTTGCAGTTCTCCTTCGGAGTGACAAGAATGGATAAAATTAGGAATGAGATCATCAGAGGTACAGCACATGTTGAACAACTGGGAGATAAAGTTATAGAGGCCAGACCAAGCCAGTTTGGACATGTCCACAGGAGGGACAGTCGGTATATAGGTGGAAAGATGTTAGAAATGCAGCTGCCAGCAAATGACAAAGAGGAAGACCAAAGAGAAGATGGATGCAGTTAGAGAGGACAAAGGAAAAGTTGGAGTGAAGACAGATGATGCAAAGGACAGAGTGAGATGGAGGAGGATGATTTGCTGTGGTGACCTCAGAAAAGGGAAAAGTCAAAAGAAGAGTTTGCAAATTTTCCATGAACGGAACAGGCACTTCCCACAAAATCAGTCAACATTTTTGTCTATGGCTTTCCAAAAAATTACTGTTCTGTGATCGTAGAGACCGGGTGGATGAGTATGGAATAAGAATGTCCTTTAGATAATCTGGTGAAGTTCCGTGTAAGCATTGATGTGTAATGAGAGCAGTTTTGTACTGAATTCTGTAGGTGACAGGAAGCCAATGAAGGTTATGGAGAATGGGTGTAATATGTTCAAATTTACGAACTCTCAACAAGATCCTTGCTGCACTGTTTTGAATATATTGAAGCTTCTGAAGGTTTTTGCCAGGGATTCCAATAAACAGGGAGTTGCAGTAGTCGAGCCTGGAGGAGACAAAAGCATGGACGAGCTTCTCAGCATCAGAAAAAGTCAGAGATGGGCGAAGTCTGGAGATGTTTCGAAGATGGAAGAAGCAGGTTTTAAACAGATGCTTAATGTGATTTTCAAATGTAAGATGAGAGTCCATTTTTATTCCAAGATTTGTAACAGAGGTGGAGAGGGGGATGTCTTGTCCAGAAAAGGAAATTGATGTTATAGTAGATGTTTGTACCTGGCTTTTTATAAAATAAGCTGATTTGTAATAATTTATTTAAAAAAATTAAACTGAGACACACTCTTACAATAATGTCAACTACTGTACAAATATATTTTTAGGTGTTTATCCTGTTAAAATTATACATTTATTAAAGAAAAGTTCAGCTCAGACACATATTTGCTATAATTTTTATCAAACAAATAATTGTTTTTAAGTGTTAATCTTCTTAAAAGCCTTGCTGTGCGCTCCTGTGGCAGACATTTGCAGCAGAGCTAAACACGGCCCACATTTTGACGTAGGTTCGACCTATATTCAGGTGCGACCTATGGATTTTTCCAATTCTTTGGCAATAATTGGACAATGCAACCTATATTCGGGTGCAACCTATATTCCGGAAAATACGGTAGTGACTCTCTGCTCCACACAGTGGGCTGTGGTAGCTCGGTGGTCTGTGGTTACGTCAGGATGGGAGTCCTGCATTAAAAATAACTGTCAAGTCTTCATGCGACTTAGTTAGCTGTGGCGACCCCTAACGCAGGGAGCAGTTGAAAGAAGAAAATTCTCGTATTATTTCAACTTTATTCTTATAATATTAAGGCTTTATTCTCGTAATACTATGACTTTGTTCTCATATTGTTTCAACTTTATTCTCGTACAACTTTATTCTCATAATTTTATTACTTTTTTCTCATAATGTAAGTTTTTTAAAATTAATGTTGCCCTAATACTCAGTAGTAGCAATCTATCCTCAAGTGAACAAAAAGTGCACCAGGTGACAGCATGTCATTGTTTATTAAACAAAAAACAAAGCCAAAATAGAAATGTTCATGTGAAATCCACTGTTGATGCTTCCATAGAATTTAAGAGGGAACTTTTAAAGGGATCTCTGGCTAGCTGGAATAGACCTTATTTGATGAACAGTTACTTCAGCTATAAAAACAAGACCAAAAAAAAATACCGTAGGCTGTTTATTTGACACATTGTCATTTAATTAATGTTGCAATGCATTGTGGGTATGAACAGGTTACTTCTGTGAAAGTTCCATTCAGCTTGAATGGACATGATTTGACGTTCCGCTCTTTTATTTGAACCAGAGCGAGTTGACAGAGAGGAGAATGCAGAAATGACAACTTTCACATTAGCACCATGACTTAATGTATCTGACTAGAGGTGGGCACAGCTAACAAAAAAATTGCTTTGCTAACACTAAAATGATAAACAGGTTAAATTTTTTTTAGTGAAAGCTATTGCAAAACTGCTAACCGCTAAGACACCTGTCACTCGGTCTGCGTCACACATCTTTGTCTCCTTCTTGCTGAAGTAGGACGTCCACACGTAATGCCACACAGCATACCTAAAAGACTCTTCAAGACACACCCACAACAGACAGGAACAAATTGTACATTTTGTTAGCGGACTTAACGTTATTGAAACATAATTTAGCTAAGCTAAGTCCATTAATCTAACAAGTTTAAGTCAGGTCATCTGGACGGATTCTTCTTTGTTGAATGAAGAAGCGTCCGTGTCTCCGTTTAGATGACCTGACTTGACCTTGTTAGATTTTTCTATCTGGATCACTGAGCATGCATCAGGACTAATTCAGCTACTCTGCTAAATAAATTCAGTTATTAGTGGAATAGTGGAACTGTGCCCACCAGTCCACCATTCTACAGACATAAAGATTATTCACAAGTGGAAAATATTTAGAACAACTGCCAATCTTCCCTAGAGCGAATGTCTCAGCAAATTCACTCCAAGGTCAGAGAAATTGCAACAGCCCCATGAGCTCCATCACAGAATCAATGGACCTCAGTTAGTGGAGTAAAGGTTAAAGTTCATGACAGGATAAATTAAATAAATATGGCTTGTGTTGGGTTAGGATAACCTCTTGGGTTAAGAGAAGGAAACAAATTCCTTTTTTTCCGCTCGTTTTCCTTTCCAGGTTTCAGGGCAGGTGGTGCCTTTCTCTAGCAGTCACTCAGCAAGAGGCCAGGTACATCCTGAACAGGTCCAGGCGTCTAGAGACAAGCATTATTAACAATCATTCACACTCCCACATAGGGACCATTTAAAGTTATCAATTAGCCTAACATTCATGGTTTTAAGTTTGTGAGAGAAAAACACAATACCCAGACTAAACCCATGCATGCACAACCCACACTTCAACACTTGCTCTTCTCAAGGGCGGACGTCTCCTCTCGGTCACTGCTTTGCTTTTGCTTTGTCTTGTCTGTGAAACTGTCTGAGAGCCTCTCTTCTACAAAATCTTCCGAATCATAACTATGGACTTCAATTTGGTCAGTTGGTCCCTCAACACAACTGATAACATTTCTTCAAAAAGAAGACAGGCTGTAGGCGAGCCGATTTGCCCTGTTGGCATGCACACAGCTGGATATCTCATCGACTTGGAAGACTTGATGATGTGTCTATCTCTGCTGTCATCTGTGGATCTTAAGGACGCATATTTAATTGGATTTATGATAACTGGTTCCTGCTTTTTGGATTTGGCTGGTTCCTGGTCTATCAACACACAAGGAAGACGTTGGCAGCAAATCTGGACCTGGTCAGGCTGCCTGCCTTACATGATGGCTTGGTTCATGTCTTGAGAATCCAGACTTTTGGCTGAATTGATTAGATCTCGGGGTTTTTCTCAGGCACGTTCCATTGGTATGGTAATTTTAATTTGGACATTTCGGAAGCGAGTGGACCAACACAGACTGAAGGTAGATGTCAAGTGGAAATATGCATAGATGACAAAAATATGACATTATTATTATTAAAGTTCTACCTGTCCCCAAAACATTTCTGTTTATCTGAAATTCGGTTATCTCAACACGCCTGGAGAAGTTTTGTAAACCTGACGCTCTCCCCCTCCCAACCCTTCTACTGAGGAATTCAACAGACTTTTCAGAGGAGCCAGCTGAATAAACATTCTGTCATCATTT
Source organism: Garcialebias charrua (assembly GCA_038048925.1). Taxonomy (NCBI): domain Eukaryota; kingdom Metazoa; phylum Chordata; class Actinopteri; order Cyprinodontiformes; family Rivulidae; genus Garcialebias; species Garcialebias charrua. The sequence goes on from JBBPBX010012506.1 coordinate 46,913, forward strand.
CAGGACTCTGGATTCGCCTCTGGCCGTCCTTGGCAGATTACCCCCACCCCGAGTTTGCACATATCTCTCCAGAGGGAACTACTGTATATGAACTGAGTGATTTTATCTGAACTCTACAGTGCCTCTGCGGGCTGGCTACTCACCGCCTTTGAGTCACCGCCCCCCCCCTCTGTGTAATGTCGGCATCATTATGTGCTTGTGTGGGAGATGTTTTTTCATTACCACATTTTTGACCTTCAAGCAGAGGTCAAAAATGTGTTTGGATTTTTTTTGTCTCCAAACCCCATGTGTCACTTTTCACCACTTTTATTGTCTGTCCAACAGATCTCACTTGTAAATGAGTCTTCGAGGCTCAATGTGACTTATCTGTTTAAATAAAGGTTGAATGAATGAATGAACAAGGAAAACATGCAAACTCCACACAGAAAGGTCCCATGCCAGGTGGCGAACCTGTAACCTCCTTACTGTGAGGTGACCGCTTTAACCACAGTGCCCCAGGAGAATGCCTCTTCTCTCTAAAAACATCACAGCGCGACTTACTGGGCTTGTAAATTTACATTTAATTAAACCACAAGAGTTCTCCAACAATGTATTTTGGACAGATGAGACCAAAGTAGAAATGTTACCCATGATGCACAGTGCCACATTTGGAGCAGTGGTGGAGAAAGTACTCAAACACTGTACTTAAGTAAAAGTACAAATAAACAGACAAAAATATACTCTAGTAAAAGTAGAAGTACCATATTAATGTTTTTTACTTAAGTAAAAGTAAATAAGTACTTGCTTTAAAAAATACTTAAAGTATTAAAGTAAAAGTACTTGCTGAATGTATTACCTAATGCAATGGTCTACATTATTAAGTGTGCGTATGTACTGTATATTTTCTGTAATACATTAATAGCGTTGAGCCAGTTTAATGAACAATGCTGCAGATAATACAGTACTGTACATGTTTTTATTGTGTTTACTCTGTGACACAGTTCACACTTGGACTTGTGATTCTGTGCGTCAGAATTTCAGGGATGACATGCAGAGTTAAATGTCATTAATTAAAATAAGAAAGGGGAATGGTTATTATACCTTTGAAAGTTTTTATTTAACACAAAGTAAAACCAATGTGTCATTTTAACTGCAGTAAACACATTTCAGTAAAAGTTGTCTGTCTGGAAAAAGGAGCATTAGACCTAACAAAGGAACAGACTCTGATCATTTCAACTGCAGTTTGTCTTATAGTTAAAATACTGTCTAGTCAACCTTGTAATGGGTCAGTAGAGAACAATGTTTTAACTTCCTGACACCATTTTCAAAACTTGGACCTGAGTGTCTAGACATTTAGAGACATCTCTTCTCTTGTCTCCTAACATCATGAACTGACACAGTTTAATATTGCAGCAAGAATTTATTGTTCAAGTTCAGAAGAAGTNAACATTCAGTGTTAGACATAATCTATTTCTGAAAAAGAAACCCAGTTTAACTTTCAGTTCCTTCACTAGGTTTTCCACGTGTAGTTTAAAAGAGAGATACGAATTGACCAGGATACCCAAATATTTATAGGAATCAAAAAACTCAATAGGGACATCATTTGAGGATAAAATCAGAGGAAGAACTGCTGGGACCGACTTCCTGTTTGAAAAAAAACATCCCTTTGGTTTTATCAGCATTTAGGACAAGTTTGAGACGGAACAAATCTGACTGGATGTTCACTAGCAAGGACCACGCCACAAGATATGAGTTTAAAGATTTATTGATGGAAGAAGAAGGTGGGGAAGGGTGAGGGGAGGGATAAGGAAAGGGGTGAGGAGTCGGTAGGAAAGAAGGGATGAAGGGATGAAGGGGTGAAGGGATGAGTGAGGTGGATATGGTCTGCCGAGGAGGATGCTGATGGGCTTTAGGAAGTGAAGACTCTGGTGGGAATATGTCTTCGGGAAGCTGATCTTCTTAATGTTTCCCGGCCCGCTTATGATCCCCAAAAGAGTCTGGTGAATTAAACTGAACTGAGGAGAGAGTGGGCTTGAAACAAGTCATTGAGGTTATTTCGAATGTAGGAACGATAGGCTAGTGAAGACCAGCGACCTAGAATTTGAATGGTTTGATCAGAAATGCCTTGGCTAGAAGTGGAAGAGGCTGTGCCGATGCGGAAAGAATGGATTGAGTAGATGGGGTGATACGCTGATCCGGTGATACGCGAAGATGACGAGAGAACCAGAAGCGAGGTGCTAGATTTCCAGATTCTGAAATGAAGAGTGGATTTTGAGGAGAAGCGTTAGTAAGAAGTAAGGCGAAACAGGTATAAGGGATGAGAAACTGCAAATTCATCGGTCTTGCTTCTTCACAGAGTGAAAATAAGTGTGCCGTGACTGTGACAGGAAATGTCAGACAGGCAAGGGTGAATGAGAGGATTATGGATGGAAGAGGTTTGAGCGAATTCAGAACCGTGGAGGAAGCCAAAAAGGCTAAGAGGAACATGGATTCTATGGTTTGGTCTATGCAATATAAAGAATAACCGGAGCGCAGAGTGATAATGCATCTGCTAAGGAGATCGGATGGTAGCGGGAGACGTTGAGTGATGCAGTATCGATGAAACGTAACACACAGAGAACGGCTCGCAAGCGGGGAATATATAGGCTACTTGGATAATTGAAGGTGTGGTTTGAGGCGTGGTCCTGCTCCCGAACCTAAGTTAACATTTTAACTCCACATGTCAAAAGCAGATTGCAAAAACTGAAAAGCCTTAGCAACTGTTTTAGCTCGACAGTAAACAACTGTATCATCAGCATAGAAATGTAAGGATGCATCAGGGATGCTCTGACCTACATTAGCTATGTAGATTGTAAAGAGGGTTGGTCCTAAGACTGAGCCTTGTGGTACACCATTTTTAACTGTTAAATAACTGGAAGAAGTCAGAGTCAGATAATCTTTATTGTCATTTGCACCGCATGTGGTACATGTGATGAAATGAGATTATGTACGCAGGGTCCCAGTTACATCCAGCAACAAAATGTAAGAGAAAAACAGTAATAACATCTAGGATATAACTAAGAAAAACATCAACTAGAAATACACTAAGCACTAATGTAATAGAAAAATATAATTACAAACAGCAGCAAGAACATGAGTCTGTATGAGCAGATGGTCACAAATTAACACAGCAGCAAGAAACAGATCAACATCAGCATGATGTGATATTTTGCAGTGTTTATTCTTATTATTTATTTATTCATGAGTCTAACAGCCTCAGGGTAGAAGCTGTTCCTCAGTCTAGTGGTTCTACACTTAACGCTCCTCAGCCTCCGTCCTGAGGGGAGTGGGGCAAAGAGTGTGTGTGCTGGGTGAGTGGGGGCCTTCATGATGAAGGTGGCCCTCTTCCTGCATCTGGAGGTGTAGATGTCTGTGATGGTGGGGAGACTGACTCCAACATCTTCTGTGCAGCCTTCACCACTCTCTGCAGAGCTTCTGCAGCTGTGCAGCCTCTATGCCACACATTGATGCTGGAGCACAGGATGCCCTCCACTGCACACCTGTAGAAGGAGGTGAGGACTGAGCTTCTCAGACCAGCTTGTCTCAGCCGCCTGAGGAAGTAGAGTCTCTGATGAACTTTCTTAATCAGGCTGGTGGTGTTGTTGCTCCAGCTGAGGTTGTCATTCATGTGTACACCCAAGTACTGGTAGCTGGAGACCACTTCCACCGCAGATCCTCTTATGTTCAGTGGGGTGTGGGTGTGTTTTTTTCTTCTGAAGTCCACAATCATCTCCTTTGTCTTCTTCACATTTATGTGAAGGTTGGTGGTCCTATCACTGCGTTTAGTTGGAAATCCTAACCCCAATTTGTCAAAATACAAATACCCATAATTCATAGGGAGAACGTAGGACAGACAGGAATCTCACAAAATGCAGTAAGGGAGTTATGGAGAACAAGATCTGTGAGTTTGGTGGTCCTCTCACTGCGTTTAGTTGAAATCCTAACCCCAATTTGTCCAAATACAAATACCCATAATTCATAGGTAGAACGTAGGACAGACACGAATCTCACAGATTGCAGTCAGGATTGTCATGGAGAATAGGATCTGTGAGTTTGGTGGTCCTATCACTGCGTTTAGTTGGAAATCCTAACCCCAATTTGTCAAAATACCATAATCCAAAAAAAGTGTTGGGAAAGTGTTGAAAGTTCCGATCAGCTCTGCGAGGTGCTGGCCAATATCTTTAACACCTCACTTGCCCTGTAGACAGATCCCGTCTGCCTGAAGACCACACCACCATCATCCCAGTCCAAAAAAGCTCTACAGTGACTGCTCTGAATGACTATTGGCCAGAGGCCCTCACCCGATAGTAGCTAAATGCTTCGAAAAACTGGTCATGACCCACATCAAAACAACCATCAACATCAACGAGGACCCTCACCAGTATGCATACTGTGAGAACCAATCAACAGAGGATGCCATCTCCTCTGTGGTCCACACTGCTCTCATCCACCTGGAACAGAAGAACTCATACGCCCGTATGTTCTTTCGGACTTCACATCTGCCTTCAAAATCATGATCCACAGCTGTGGTGGGATACATCACAAACTATGATGAGTCCAGCTACAAGCAGGAGGTGGAACACCTGGAGAGCTGGTGCAAGGAGAACAACCTTCACATTAGCAGTGGGCGATATGGCTCGAATATTATATCGTAATATTTCAGAGCATCCTGACGATAACGATAAATTTCGTGATATAACCCAAATAAAAAAAGAAAGAAATCAGTTATTTATTTGACAAAATTAACTTAACATGTTGCTTTGCAGTATCATAATTTCTTTTTTAAACAACGGGTAATTTTACTGAAATTAATTTATTTAGTAAACTATTCAGTCTCCAAGTACTGTATATATATTTTTTTAATGATCCTTCTGTTATTTAGATTGAAAAAGTCTGCACAAAATAAAGATCAACAAAATCCACCAGAAAAAATAAAGTGCAGGTATAGTTTCCCAAAACAACTAAATAAAATGAAGCTTAAGATCTGTTGAGCATTAATGAAACCTACAACAAAATATATGTTGCCTTTAAATGAGCTAGAACTTCCAGAACTTGTAACAAGGCGTCCAGCTGACCATGAAGCTTGTTGGTGTTTCAGCTTCATCTGTTCCTGCAGGAACGTTTCATTCCTTTGATTCATTTATCTGACTGAACTCTCTCTGATCACCTGCCTCTTAGTCCATGGACCGACTGTGGAACTCAAGAGACAGTTGAGCTGTCTGTACCTGCAGTTTAGAGCTGGATGGAGAGAAGCTGAGACGCGCGTTGTTTGTTTTTAGCATTTTACGTAGCTGGTATTGTGCGCAACTAATTACTGTTACACCAGGACAGACAGGTGGAGGGGAGGTGCGTAGTTTGCGTTCAGTTGTTAAGGGGGCGGGAGGCCCTGACGTATTACGTCATGAAATTAGCATATCAAGCTTATTTTACCGGTATTATGGTGAACGATATGATATGGCACAGCCCTACTTCACATCAATGTGAAGAAGATGTTGCAAATCTTGGAATAAAAATTGACTCTCATCTTACATTTGAAAATCACATCTGTTTAAAACCTGCTTCTTCCATCTTCAAAACATCTCCAGACTTCGCCCATCTCTGACTTTTCCTGATGCTGAGAAACTCGTCCATGCCTTTGTCTCCTCCAGGCTCGACTACTGCAACTCCCTGTTTATTGGTATCCCTGGCAAAAACCTTCAGAAACTTCAATACATTCAAAACAGTGCAGCAAGGATTCTGTTGAGAGTTCGTAAATTTGAACATATTACACCCATTCTCCATAACCTCCATTGGCTTCCTGTCACCTACAGAATTCAGTACAAAACTGCTCTCATTACCCATCAATGCTTGCACGGCACTTCACCTGACTATCTAAAGGACATTCTTGCACCATATTCATCCACCCGGTCTCTACGATCACAGAACAGTAATTTCCTTCATATTCCTCGGACCAAATTGAGGACCATGGGAGACCGAGCATTCTGTGTGGCTGCCCCCCGCCTGTGGAACTCCCTCCCTGACGACCTGAGAGCTCCACAGTCACTGGTTGACTTTAAAAGCAGCATAACACTAGGAATACCAGAATATTCAGATGAGTACTACACTTACCACAGTCTGTCAAATTACAGATTGAGGGATTTGCATTCAATTAGGTTTGTGTGACCCCCTGGGGCTGAAGTCTTTTGTGTGCTCAAAACATCCCCCCAGTAGCATAAACAAAACATCTCCCCCATATTCCAACAACAACATTCCTTCTGCAGGTTTAAAGTGCAGCTTTTTACAACACAGACCAAACTTTTGGAGATGTTGATGACTCTTTGCAAATGTCAACGCTAGAAACTTCAGTTTATTTTATAGATACTGTATACGTTTTATACTTTTTATACTACTATGCAAAAACTCAGGACAGTATTACACTTTTATTATTTCATTTTATGCTTATGTTCATTGGGTGTTTGGTGTTTTAGGGGTGTTTGGTGTTTCAGTGTTGGTGTAAATTTTCATACTTTTATACTATTATGAAAAAACTCAGGACAGTGTTACACTTTTTTACTATTTTACTATTTTATGCTTATGTTTATTAAATGTTTTAGTGTTTAGTGTTTAGATGGTTACTGTTGCACCGAGGGACTGAGAGAAACGCAATTTCGGTCCTGTGTATGTCCTGTACATATTGCAGTTCTGACAATAAAGTTGACTTTGACTGCCTCTAAGCGAGCAGGTCCCCGGTTCAAATCCTGGTCCGGGGGCCTTTCTGGGTGGAGTTTGCATGTTCTCTCCGTGCATGCGTGGGTTTTCTCCGGGTGCTCCGGTTTCCTCCCACAGTCCAAAAACATGCATGTTAGGCTGATTGTTAACTCTAAATTGACCCTAGGTGTGAGTGAGACAGGTCCCTCTTGTAAATGAATCCAGCCTGTATAAATAAAGGTTGAATGAATGAATGAACAAACTGATATGGAGAGAACACAAATTCTGTAAGAATAAAAATACTAAATATCACCTATTCCACGGTCAAGGCGGGATTGCATTGG
>JBBPBX010012507.1:0-53960 GCA_038048925.1 Garcialebias charrua
TATATATATATATATATATATATAAGGGATGTCCGATAATATCGGCCTACCGATATTATCCGACGATGTTTGCATAAAAATGTACAATCTGTACATATCGTTATCGGTTTCTCTACCGATAACAAAAGTCCGATAAAAAAACTTCTGGGTTTGCAACCTGGCAACAACGCTTGGGGTCCAGAGACGTTTACCGGCGCTCGATTGATGACATCATCAAACTGCACAATGGCTAGCTCGCTCTCGCTAACATGTCCGTGGTTTGGAATTATTTCAAAGTGTCGCCTTTGGATGCTAAATTTGCTATTTGCAATGACTGCAACGCGTTGGTTATGCGCGGAGGAACCAAGACGTCTTCTTTTAATACCTCCAATTTAATATCGCATCTTAAGAAGAATCACTCCGAGGTACACGCAGCATTTCTAAAGCTAAACGAGGAAAAGAAGCAACGCGGACAGGCTGCATCGAAAAAAACTGTCCAGCTATCGCTTAATGAGTCCACTTGGAACAAACAAAAATACAGTAAGGACCACCCTCGAGCAAAAGCTATAAATAAGAAAATCATGGAGTGCATCGCGCTAGATAACCAGCCATTTTCGATCGTGCAAGATGCCGGATTCACAAAACTTGTTGAGTTCCTCGAACCACGCTTTGCCATGCCCAGTCGCAAGTATTTAACTGATGTTTGCCTACCTGAGTTATACAACGTGATTTACAGACATGTTGAGAAGCTAATTTCTGAGGCTGTGTCCATTAGCTTTACCACCGATATCTGGTCTTCAGATGTTAGCCAAGTTAGCATGCTAAGCTTAACTGCTCAATGGCTAGATAAAGACTTTGTGCTAAAAAGGGCTGTGCTTCATTCTCAAGAATGCCGTGGTTCTCATACGGCAGAAGCAATCACATCTGCGTTTGAAAAGATGTTTGAGACATGGAAAATCCCCAAGGAGAAAGTGCACGTCATTGTAAGGGACAACGCGCGCAACATGGCTAAAGCTACGTCGGAGTTTGGTGTGTCAAGTTTGCCTTGTATGGCGCACACCTTGCAGCTCGTAGTGAATGGAGGTGCCCTGTCTCAACGCAGTATAGTAGATGCTTTGGCTGTCGGGAGGCGAGTGGTCGGCCACTTCAAGCACTCACCACTTGCTTACAGTCGTTTTGAAGATGTTCAAAAAGATCTCAACATGCCTGTTAAAAAGCTGCAACAGGATGTACCCACTAGGTGGAATTCCACCTACTACATGATGCAAAGCCTGGTGGCACAGAAGAGGGCATTAAGTGCATATTCTGCTGATTATGAACTCCCCGCAACATTGACAGCTACTCACTGGGGAACCATGGAGAAATTGACCAGCTTACTTGAACCTTTTGAGCAGCTAACCAAACTCATCAGCTCTGCAGAGGCCACTGCTGCAGACGTTATCCCTGCTGTGGTGTCTCTGACACGCCTGCTTGCCAAGACTGATGAATCAGACAAAGGAGTGCAAACAGCCAAAAGTACTCTACTGACAGCTGTCAGTAATCGATTTAATGGTGTGCAAAGCGAACCACTGTATGTCGTTGCAACCATGGTTGATGCTCGTTACAAAGATCGTTATTTTAACACTGATAAGAAGGGGGAAGCACGGGATATGCTGCTGAATGTTGTGGATGAAATGGCTGCTGGTAGTAATGATCAGCAGGATGAGGCTGCAGGTGCCAGCACAGATGACCCAAACCAGGAGGACCAGGAACCCCCACCTAAGAAGGCCCGAAATGAAAGCCTACAGGACATGTACCAAGAAATCCTTGTGGAGAATGATGTCACAGAACGAGCAACTACAGGTGAAACAGCCTCACAGGTGAGTAAATAAAAAACTTTTAATAGGCTTAATTTCATTCACTGAGTGTTTCATATTAAAATGTACACAAAATGAAGAAAATAAACACTGGACTATAATTCTACTTTATTTTTTATTTTTTTAGGTATATGCATACCTGGGAGAAACCACCATCCTGAAAAAAGCATGCCCTTTGAAGTACTGGAAGTCCAACCAGGCCCGCTTCCCTGCTCTTGCTTGTGTTGCACGCAAGTACCTCACTGCACCCTGCACCAGTGTGGACAGTGAGCGGCTATTCAGTGCCGTCTCACATGTCATCAATGAGCAAAGGAATCGCATACATTGTGACAATGCCGAGATGCTTATTTTCATTCAGAAAAATCTACCTCTTACTTCAAATTAGACCTGTCACATAAGCAAGTCGGCATCAGTCTTTGAGCCTCATTTGGTTTGCTTTAAAAGTAGGCTATGGTTACTTATTTGGACTGAAACTGTATCTTTTGTGCCTTATTTTTATTTGCACATTTTTATTTGCACTAGTTATGGCCAGTTAAATGGGCTCATCAATCTTTCAGCCTAATTCAACTGTGTAAAGGACTATTTTCTAATCTGAAAGGTCTGGACTGAAACTGTGTGCCTTTCCGTTTTTATTGCACACCACTTTGATTTAGCGTCTTTTTGATTTTGCTCATATGGAGCAGGACTGATTGAGCCGAGTTTATAATTTCAATGGCTGTATGGCCAAGTGATGGGCAGCCAAGGCTGTCCATATTTGTGCACTTTTGTTTATTTTGTTCGCAGTTTACCTCATTTCTCAAGTGTTGTTTGTACCTCATAGAAATGTGCAGTTTTCAAAACAAAATGTTATTGTTGCCAGCCACATTTTATTTAACAATGAAAAATTATAGTAGGCTGTACATTTTATTTATTTTAGTTGACATTACATGTTCCAAGCACTTTTATAGCTACAATGTTTAATTTTATTTCAGTCAAAATTTTCCTAGCTATAGTGTGTATTGCCAGGATTATCTCAGGGAGAGCATGATCCAATCTGTTGTTTAAGAATTTTTTTTTAGAAATAAATATGGTAGTTTTTCTATAACTTCAGTTGAAATGGTTCTTATTTTCTACAGATTGTTTGCCTATGGAATGTATCCAGTGGGGCAACACAATAAAGCAGACAAAATGTCCCTGACAGGAGATATATAATTTCACCTTAATATCGGTTTGTAATATCGGTTAATATCGTTATCGGAAATTAAGTGGTAAACAATATCGGCATATCGAATATCGGCAAAAAAGTCAATATCGAGCATCCCTAATATATATATAAAATTTTCACACACACACAATACCCCCAACTCCTGAAAAGATATGTTGGTGTTTACATGTTCAGTGTGATTAATCAAAACCAGTTAAATGCGATCATTAGTGTTCTTTATTAAGAAAATCAACACGTCACATTTCAGGATCTGATTATTCAACTCTTTCTCACTCCCTACTCGTCATATATTGATGATAAGGGTCAGTGTCCCTCCGCGTTGCATACTTGACGCGTCGGGTCGCCCCTTCTTATCATTATTTAGTGTGCAGGGTAATGTTAAGTTGTGAGCTTCTCTTCCGGTTTGGATAGTGAAGCACTTTCATGTTTACTAATTTTTTTACATATTTTTTATGAACAGGAATGATTTTTCTGGCAAAATTTAAACGTTAAGCCCAACCTTATAACAAACCCTAAACTTAACCATTCAGACACATTAAATGTTCATTAATGAATATTTCTATATTTTTCATCACAGTAATAGTGTTACACACGTTATTAATAGTTGTAAACACTCAAAATATTGTTGGCTTAGTAGTGTTTACCTATAACCTAAACATTTAAGGAATAAACATTTTTAATAATCACTTTAAAAGTTATAAATGTTGTCTTTGCTGCCTGTTTGTTTTCCAAATATATTAGTGTGTGTGATTGACAGGCATTAACATAAAACTCTTTGTAGAACGGTGCTTTATGAAGTTCAGTCCGTTTCCTTCTATCAGTTGACCGTGAGCTCTGCCACATCCAATATGGCGCCCGCTCCGACGTACCGCCGCTACGGACCAGCCCACTAAACGAGGTGTCCACTAAAACTGCCTCACTAATTCTCTGTTGTGAACGCCCTGGCAGATGACAATAGCCAAACAGTGATGGAGAAAGGTCAGAGGAGCTTTGCTATGAAATAATGATGGAGATGATATTCGATTTCAGGAAAAATTCTTCAGTGACAGCTCCCGTGGTCATTGACGGTGAAGCTGTGGAGGTAGTGCAACACTATAAATACCTGGGAACTGTTTTCGATGATAAATTGACCTTTGACCTTCACGTGAATGCACTTTGCAAAAAGGCCCACCAGAGGATGTATTTTTATCGGAAGCTTTGTGGTTTTAATGTTGATTCAACTTTTATGAGAATGTTTTATTCATGTTTTATTGAGTCTATTTTAACCTTTTCCTTCATCTGTTGGTTTGGACTTTGACCTGTAAGAACAAGAGCAAACTCTCGGGGATTGTCAGGATGTGCAGCAAAACTGCTGGCATAGACCTAAAGAACCTTGCAGACCTACACAAGGTGAGGTCAGTGAACAAGGCCAGGCAGATTCTGGCAAACCCTGATCACCCACTCCATGACGAGTTCAGGTTGCTTCCATCTGGACGCAGGTTTCTACAACCCAAATGTAGAACGAACAGATTTAAAAACTCATTTATCCCAGTAGCAATCAGGTTTCTTAATGCACACTAATTTTAACACTGTTATTTTAATGTTTTATTGTCTTGTGTTTATATGTGTATGTGTGTGAGTGCATATGTATGTATGAAACTGTGCACACCTATTGACTGCAAATCTAATTGCCCCTCGGGGATAATAAAGGAACTTGAACTTGAACTTGAACTTGAATGAATGTTTGAAATGTATTTAATAGGTTAACTCAGAAACCGCCGATCTGACTCCAAATCCGCCCAAAGCTATTTTTTACCCCCAAAGTAGAGAATGAAAACCGCACAAATGGCGGTAAACTGCCCAATCTGGCAACACTGTGCATCAGGGGGTTTCCTAAAGCCTGCTCAGCAGGGGTCCTCAGCTCCCTTCTTAAAGAGGGGCTAAACTCAAAATTAACTCTTTTCAGCTGATAAACTCCCTATAATGTGTCTAAAATGTTGTATAGCACTATGTCTGTGTTAATCTTCACATATTTGTGCGTATTAGTTTAAATCGGCAATATTTGGTCTAAAAACATGTTTGTGGTAGTCCTATGGGTTGAACAGAGGAAATGCACCTTACTTTTCTTATTGGTCAAGGACTGTTCACTCTGACGTGTCTTGTACACTCTGTCGTCATGAAAGTGGTTCAAGCAGAGCCAATCCCCTGCAAAGATGAGAAGGTCCGCGCTGCAGTTCATACCTTATATGGAAGTGGTACATTGCACGCCGGAAAAAGCATTGCAACAACGCATATTATAGTTTTTGGAATGGCACTAGTTATTTGTGTATTTTAACTTATTCATTTTAAGAATACTTTTAACGTCATCGAAACTATTTGGTTGTATTTGTTTTCTTATGGTGCAATGGACGAGCAAAGCATGTATGCCAAGTTGGGGCAGTGGTGGAAGTGCAGGTTTGGGATCTGAGAGACCCAAGTTCAAACCTCGGTCACGGAATACCTTGTGGTATTATTATTATTTTTTAGGCCTTTTGTTTTGGATAGATCGGGTGAGAATAGATAAATACATCTACATAATTATTCTTGTTGCTTGCTGTAAGTTGTTTGCTAGAGTTTTACTTTGTTTTAGTTTGTTGCTAGAGGGGGCGTGAACGCAGCTCAACCACCCACCTCCTCCCCTCCTTGTCTCTCGACACACCCATTTTCATGAGGAGTTTGAATCTGGTCTGGGGGCGGGGCTACCGTTTCACAGTGAGTTGAGTGCCTCTTTAATATGAGCAGGGCAGGTGTGCGCAGGGTTGAGTCCAGTGTTGCCAGATTGGACGGTTTACCGCCAATTGGGCGGTTTTCATTCTCTACTTTGCGGGTAAAGATAGCTTTGAGCGGGTGGGGATAATTTGGGCGGCTTTGGAGTCAGATCTGCGTTTTCTGAGTTAACTATTAAACACATTTCAAACAATCATTCATCATTATTTCATAGCAAAGCTCCTCTGACCTTTCTCCATCACTGATTGCTATTGTCATCTGCCAGGGCGATCGTAACATAGAACTGGTGAGGCAGTTTTAGTGGACACCTCGTTTAGTGGGCTGGTCCGTGGCGGCGGTACGTCAAAGCGGCCGCCATATTGAATGTGGCAGATCTGCCGGTCAACTGATAGAAGGAAACGGATTGAACTTCATAAAGCACCGTTCTACAAAGTGTTTTATGTTAATGCCTGTCATTTACACACACTAATATATTTGGCAAACAAACATGCACCAAAGACAACATTTTTTATTTTTTTATTTTTTATTTATTCATTTCAAATAAAAAATACAGCAATTTAATATACACATGACACAAGACATACAATATAAATTTAAAATGAAGGGTGGCAGAATGAAGAGAGTATCTTATTCTACCTGCCCCCATTGTACAGAACAAATCAATTCGAACAGAAAACCTTCAATAAACAACTAGAAAAAAGAGAGAAATATGCATAATAATAATAAGTCAAGAAGACAAAAAAAGGAATGACACATATAATTAACAATTTTGACACTAGACAAGATAAATTATTTTATATATATTTTTGCAAATATTTTTTTAAATCATATTCTTAAATGAGGATATTGATTTTGCATTTTTTATTTCGGCTTCCAAATTATTCCATAATCTAATTCCTTGGATCGAGGTTGACCGACCCCTTAAACTAGTTCTAAATTTCGGTCTCACAAAAATCTCAATTTCCTTTAAATTACAACAACTTTGACGTTTAAGAAAGTGTGTGAGAATATTCGAAGGTAATTCATTTGTGTGAGCTTTGTATAAAACTGAAAGAATATTATAGTCCACTAAATCATGGAATTTTAATAACTTCAATTTATGAAATAAAACACTAGATGACAATAGTGTTTCCCAGTGATTATTCTTATGGCTCTTTTCTGTAGGACAAAAACCGGCTCGGTAAATGTATTACATGCTTTACCCCAAACTTCGACACAGTAAATGATGTACGGGACAATAATTGAGTTGTACAGCAAGTACAGAGCTCTATCCTCTAACAAATTCTTAACTTTATACAGAACAGCAATTGATGTAGCTATCCTTTTCTTAACAGAATTAATATGATGCTTCCACGTCAATTTGTCATCGATAGTGACCCCCAGAAACTTTATTTGACTAACTCTGCAGATTTCCACACCATCAATATTTATTGTAACCTCAACAGATTCCTATTTTGTATTGAATATCATTTATCCAGATTAAGGGATAATTTGATTTAAACCAATTTTGAATTTTCAGTAATTCATTATTCACAAGCTCGGACATCTGCACCATAATATAGGAACGTAGTGCCGTCAGCAAAGAGAATACATTTGAAAAGATCTGACACATTCACCAAGTCATTTACATACAGAATGAACAGTTTTGAGCCGATTATAGAGCCCTGAGTGACTCCACAAGTAATATTACAGAAAGCAGATCGAACATCATTTATTTGTACAAATTGTTTTCTATTTCTGAGATAGCTAGTTACCCACTGTAGAGCTGTTCCTCTAACACCATATTTACTCAATTTATCGATAAGAATGGAATGATCGACAGTATCAAAAGCCTTTTTTAAATCAATAAAGAGACTAAGACAACAACTTTTTTGATCAACAGCGGTAGTCACTCGTTCTATGAGTTCCATAATAGCGTGTGATGTTGAAATTTTCGCCCTAAAACCATACTGACTGTTGCTTATAACATTGTTTATGTCGAGGAATTGGTCTAGTCTTATCACAAATAGCTTCTCTAAATTTTTTGGAAATTGTGGCAATAAGGATATGGTCTGTAGTTACTGTACATACTTTTATCGCCATCTTTAAAGAGTGGTACCACCTTGGCAATTTTCATATTGTCAGGAAAACTTCCAGATGAAAAAGATAGATTACATATGTGTGTAAATGGTTCAACAATATAAGGCATTATTTCCTTCACAAGCTTCATATCCATATCAAAATAATCCCTTGATCTCTTATCAGAAAATAATTTAATTATATTCATTATTTCTTCTTTGTTAGTTTCCTTTAGATTAAAACTATTTGCACAATCCATAATTTTATGATTCACTTTTACGTAAGGAATATTTGCTGCTAGACTTGGTCCCACATTCAAAAAGTAATCATTGAATCCATTTACAATATATTTTTCATCGAAAATATCCGCATTATCATTTACAAAGTGTTGAGATACACTGGTCTTTGTTTTATGAATTTTTAAGACATTATTCATTATTCGCCAAGTCGACTTGGTGTCACCATTAAATTTATTTAATAAGTCACTAGCCGTGTTTCCATCAAGGTTTCTAGATGCGCATTTTGAAGTATCGCAGCAGAAAAGCTTAAAGGGGACCACATATAGGTCTTTAAAATGTTTATGTTATGTCTGTGTGCTATCTTGACAATATTAATTCATTTTAATACACAAAATAATTCTTAGATAATTAATTATACCCTTTTTAATTCTGCCATTTTTAACTTTCGTTTTGAACGACCGGTTTCTGATACAAGTTCTGAAGTCCACGCCCTTCAACGATCTGTTTACGCCCTCTGTAACAGCCAGTATCTGTAATGTGTTGTTGTTTTAAAATTAGCTCTTTTTTTATTACTCATTTGACTTACTGTTAGTGCTAGCTTAAGATAACTTACCGAAACCCGTCTGAGCGCGCCGCAATTTGCTGCTCCTTTTAGCATGAGACCACCCGAATCCGATGCTAATGTTAGCTTGTTCCTCTTCCGGTGTTCGCCAGCTCCGCTCGTTGCACGCGGCGATTTTGGGAGTTATCGCTGTTCCAGTCAAGACAACACAAAGTTCACCAAGTGTCTCCCGTAAATTAATCCGTAAGGAGAAGGTCCTCGCTGCTGGGAGGCAGCAGCAAGGCTGTACAGTTGAAGCTCCGCTCCATCCGCCAGAAGAGGGTCCCGTTGCCGCTGGTCCCTACGCCGGGGGTCCGCTCGTTTAATTTTTAACGGCTGCGCGTTGGGAGCGATCGCAAATACACTAAAAATTGAACTAAAACATAAAAATAACAATTATACTTTATTTATAAAGCCATTTAAAAAAAACACAGCTGCAACAAAGTGCTGTACACATGAAATTAAGAACATATAAACAAAAGATGAGATGAAATCATGAAAAACAACAGTCATGTGTTTAATACAGAAGTGGGTTGAGCCTAACCAGGGGTTGCTAGGTGAGGGGCTGGACTCAGGTTGTGGTGGGTTGTGGCTGCGGTTGGCTGCGGTTTGTGACGTCACAAACCGCAGGAAGTGAGGAACGAACCGTTTTTATCACAGACAAATAAATCTACTTAGAGTAAATAAACCACTGGGTGCATTTCTTTGGCCTTAGGACTGTTTTTTTATGAAGTACATACCCAAAGTTGAGTAAAAAAAACATTAAAAAGTGAATTTTGCATGTGTGGTCCCCTTTAATGGAAACGGCAAAATGCAAATTTACTTCCTCAAATTCGCCAAAAAGTTTATACGCTCGCTTGAGGTGGTTTTTTGGGATCTTCGAAAATGAGCAGATGCGCAAAACGACAGATGGAAACAGATTTGCCGACTCAGTTCTGCCGTAGCGAACATTCACGTCATGTGACTGATCAGCTGTTTCCGCTCCGGACAACATGTAACATCGCTAAAACTAGTTGGCATGACAGAATAAATACAACTTGCCCGATAGCAACACATACCTGAAATATTCTCTCCATTTTGACGAGATGTGTGGCCGGGTTCTGTTTTCAACCGCTACTTCCTGTTTACTGTAGACATGCGTAACGCTGACGTCTGACGTAATGACGCTGACATCTGACGTAATGACGCTGTGCGTGGCCCGGTAGATGCGATTGAAGCCAGTTGATGGAAACACTTCTGCTTCGCATTAATTTGTATTTACATTTTTGCGAGACTTCAAAACTTAGCTCAAAATTCGAAATGAAAATAGATGGAAAAACGGTTACTGTAGTATTCTTTTTTATGTTTTCTTATGATACTTACTAATTTATTTTTGTATTTCTTGTACTTTAATTCAGATTCCTATTTTCTTAATTTCAGAAAGCATGAGTATAAGTAGTTCCTTTTTTTTGCAAGCATTTCTCAAACCACTAGTCATCCAAGGTTGGTCATCACTATTTTTTCCAGTATAATTGTTATGCATACAATTTTTTTCATACAGAGTTCCAATAATATTCATAAACTCAACATAAGAAGTATTCACATCATTAACAAAAACTTTGTCCCAATTTTGGTTTGATAAGTCATCAATCAGTCTATCAATCTTTTTTGGACGTGTTTATTGATTTTGTCTTTTTATTTGAGATATTTTTGATAATTTGATTGTATTTATAGAGTGCAAATATTGGCAAATGATCGCTCAGATCTGTGACAAGAATGCCACCTATCACATCCCCACCAGTCACATTAGTGAAGATATTGTCAAGTATTGTAGCACTATGGGTAGTAATTCTTGTGGGCTTGGATATTAAAGGGTATAAATTTAAACTGTGCATCAAATTTATGAATGTGCTGATGTTATTAGCATCCGTTGTATTACCTAAATCAATATTAAAATCCCCACAAAAAAAAAACACTTTTTTGTTGAAGTACTTTACTAACAGCTCCGTGATTTTGTCAGTGAATGTACCCATCTTTGAGCTTGGTGATATATATGCACAACTAACTATTATGTTTTTATCATTTTTACTAATTATTTCAATTGTTACCATTTCCAGTGTGTTATCAACAATAGTTGACATTACACTGATCAATTTACATTTTATTCCATTCTTAACAAATAGAGCTACTCCACCACCCCTTCCGGATAGTCTATTTGTGTTATATAGATTATATCCATCAATATTAATATTTGCATTAATGTGATTGAGCCATGTTTCAGATATTGTTATAATATCAAATGTTTTGTTAAATTGTTTTAAGTAATCAAGTATTTTAGATATATTTGCGTTTATACTTCTGCTGTTTATATGGACAATAGAAAGATCATAGCTCAGTCATCCGGGAGGGACTCGGAGTAGAGCCGCTGCTTCTCCACATCGAGAGGAGCCAGTTGAGGTGGCTCGGGCATCTGGTTAGGATGCCTCCTGGACGCCTCCCTGGTGAGGTGTTCCGGGCATGTCCCACCGGGAGGAGACCCAGAGGAAGACCCAGGACATGCTGGAGGGACTATGTTTCTCGGCTGGCCTGGGAACGCCTTGGGATTCCCCCAGAGGAGCTGCTCCAAGTGGCTGGGGAGAGGGAAGTCTGGGCCTCCCTACTTAGGCTGCTACCCCCGCGACCCGACCCCAGATAAGCGGAAGAAGATGGATGGATGGATGGATGGATAGAAAGATCATCATTCTTGTTATTATTATTATGTTACTATAACATAATAATGTTATAGTAACATCATTAAACTCTTCTTCACTGTAGAATTTACTTTCCTTTATATCAGGAAAAAAGTCTCTATCAATGACATCCCCAATATTATATATTTTGGAGTCTGAATCATCATATGTTGTCATATTAGATGGGATTTTCCATCAATTTTGACATGTCAGCAAGTTGAAGATACAGTTTAATTATTTAACAGACTTCCTTGATCGAGTCTCCTCGAAGACAGATGGAGTCTATTAATTTTATTAGAATGAGTTGGGACAGGAAAGCTACTGTTTCCCTCCAAAACAGGATTGTCTGTTGGGTTGAGGGGCTGCTGCTTCTGTAAACGAGCAGACCTCCTGATTCCAATTGTTGTCCCCCCAGGTGGGATACTGTGTGGGGGCAAGGTTGGTGCAGCTTTGTGAGGAAAATCACGTGCTGTGCTTCCACTGCTCGATCGTTGCGTGTCCTTCATGAATAATAAAGGAGCATCAGCAAAGTGTGAACGTGGAGATGATCCTTTGTGGCCGGCAGACTCAAGATAATTTGTTGATAAGGAGCCCAGTTTCCTTTCAAAATCAGGAGGAAAGTTCTGGTTCAACTCTGATCCTTTTACACGCACAGTAACGTGATCACAGCCACTTCTTAGAGGGTGTGAAAAATGTGTCTGCTTTGGGGCGTCCGACTTTCTCTCCTGTGGTGCGAACCTGTCACGTGGTCGTCTGGTTAGTCTATTAGCCAGCCCCATGCTCCCAATGGAGCGGGGGGTGGGACACGTGCCCTTTCCCACCTGTCTTAGCAAGAGGTGTAGGGTATGTTCGCAGACGTCTCTGGGTCTGTCTTCTGGAGACAGGTTCAGAGGCACCCTGCGGGGCATATTGAATAGGCTTGCACCCCATGAGCCGTGAGGGAGGGGGATGTGCCCCCCCCTTTATGACGGCCGACAGGCCAGAGGCCCGTACTGTTGACGTTATTTGTGTTGGTGTGGGGATTTTTTTTCAATAAAACAGGGATGTGTTGTTTTATGAGTTTTATTCGTGCTTACGTGCAACGACATACATTATTTGATGTCACTCACAGCAGGGAGAACATGGTTTGTGCATGCAACAGAGTTATCAGCCATTTGTACATTGCTACAAATAAAGTCTGAACAAGGTGCGAACACTCACGTTACCGCGTGGGCGGGAGGTCGTCTGAAATGTAAACGTGAGCCCGGGTCATCAGGCACGTTTTTGACGAGTGTCCCGGTTCGCCGAGGAGGCCCTATGCCTACTCGCTTGGCGTGGGACAAACCTATTTTTAGTCCATGCATGCTCGGAGCGAGGTTGGTTCGGCGGGGGGTCTCTGCCGAGGTTCCTCCTTGTATGTTGCACGCGTCGTTGAGCGGTGCAGCGGCTGTGCAGGTCTGCTTCCAGCGGACTCTCTAGGAGGGGGCGAAACTCTGACGAGGGATGCCCACCCTGAGAGCTTCAGCCTGCCTACGCCTTTGGTCCAGCTTGGTTTGAATTTGCTCCAAAGTCTGGCCAAACAGTCCCTCCGCTTCTATCGAGTGGTGGAGAAAAGGCACCTTTTGTCCATTCGGTAAATCCGTCAACGTCATCCAGAGGTGGCGGAGCACGATGACCACTTCCGCCATACCTCTGCCCTGAGCCACAGCAGCTGTTCCCATCATACGGAGGACAAAGTCTTTAGCTCTACAGGCTTCGTCCAGTAATTCGGTAGCAGCTTGCTTATCCGAGGTTTCCTGCAGTTGTTGGAGTTTTTCTGCGAGGTAAGCCTGCATCATCACTGATGCGTTCATGGCGCGCGCCATAAGTCCTTGAGCTCTGTAGCACTTCTCGAGAAGCGACGCTGAGGCTCTGCAAGCTTTGCTGGGGAGAGTTGGTTTTGCTCCTGATAGGGATGCACCGATACTGATACCAGTATCGGGTATCGGTTCGATACCATGTGCGTTTACTCGTACTCGTACTCATAAAAGGGCTCCGATACTACAGGACCCGATACCAGTTTCATTTCATTTCATTGACTATGTAAGAGTTCAAATGTAAAACATTTTATTTTTTTGTACAAGTTTGGACATTCTTTAAGCCCTGAAAGTATGTCCAAACTTGTACAAAAAAAATAAAATGCCTCTGCATGGTCCCTCTGCGCGCGCACTGAGCCGTGCGGCTTCGGCGTTCTCCTGTGTGTCCGTTCCTCCTCTGAGTCCTCCCTTTCGAGCGACAGAGCGCAAGGTGCAGGTCTTCTGTGTGTGTGCGCGCGTGTGTTTTTGAGGCGTGAGCTGCAGCAAACTCTGTTTGGCTGCAGGACTCTTCGTGTTGATGTGGGGGGTGCAGCGAATCAAAGCGCAGCCCCCCCCCCCACACACACACACACTGCTGAACACATAAACAATCCCCCCTCCCCTCCTTTCTGACGGAGGCTCCAAGTTGCTGGTGAAGATTGAACGGAGTTCAGTGCAGATAAAGTCAGTGACAGCTGGGGTGACAGCTGAAATAAGAAGGTTGATTTTCCCTCTGGGGAACATGAATAAGTAAAGTTAAATAATAAAGTCTGTAGTTAAATAAAACAGGTTTTTGAGCTGCATGCATTCAACTGAGACTTGTTGCTGTCTAAACTAGTTATTGAATCAAGTTACTTATGTAGGTAAACATAGATGTTTAACCCTTTAAAATACACTTGCTTGTTACTTGAAGCTGAATTGTTTAAAAACAGTTTGCACTTTTCAGAGAGCATTTTTAATAAACGTTGGCAAAATGTTACAATTTTATTTGATCAACAACACAAAAAAGTTTCAGGCTCAGGATTTTTTTTCACTTTAAGCCCTGTACTTTACAGACTACCAATAGTAATGTACTTTGTTTATTTATGTTTGAAGTGTCTAATGAAAATAAACAGTTTAAGTTAATTAGAATGATTAAAAAAAATATTAATTAGTACTTGTATCGGTACTTGGTATTGGCAAGTACTTCAATGTAAGTACTTGTACTTGTACTCGGTTTTCAAAAATCTGGTATCGGTTCATCCCTAGTTCCTGATGATCTGGGAGCTAGGTGGGACGCTAGCGTGTCCTCGATCTGAGGTGCATTAGCTATTCCCACCTGATCCATGCCCTCACGTCGAGGAATTGTGAGAGAGGGAGTAGCATGGGCGCTCGTGGTTGAGGCCAGGTGCGGGTCAGTTCCGTGAGGAAGTCTGGGAACACGGGCATCCTTTGCCTTGTTGCAGCCTGTTGTTTTGAATAAAACGTTCCCCGCCAACCTCGTGACCTGTTGGCGAGGTGGGGGTTCCGGCCAGGGGATGTTCAACGCGTCTGCTGCTCTGGGGCACAGGTCGAACAGGGTCGGGATGGAGAAGTCCGTTTCAGGGAGCGCAGGTATCGGGGTCCTGGGGAGGTCCTCTCCCAGATCCTCGATCTCGAGTTCTGGTTCCTCCGCTGAATATTCACCCGATGCTGAGATGGAGATCTCGTCTTCATTCATCATGCCTCTGGTGTCGGACTCGACTGTTAGGTCCATCATGGGAGCAAGCGGGTCAGGGCTGTCGCCCCATTCGACGTGCGTGCTGTCGTGTAGAGCCATGTGTTGGAGCTCTGGGGTCGGAGTGAGGGTCTCCGTGGCGTCTGGGTCCTGTGGACCAGCTGAGCTTCCCATGGCCTTAGCCACGAGGTCCACGCGCTACCGC
Source organism: Garcialebias charrua (assembly GCA_038048925.1). NCBI lineage: Eukaryota > Metazoa > Chordata > Actinopteri > Cyprinodontiformes > Rivulidae > Garcialebias > Garcialebias charrua. The sequence goes on from JBBPBX010012507.1 coordinate 15,106, forward strand.
AGCACCGCGTCCAGCATCTGGCTGCATTGTGGGCAAAAGTCGGGCGCGTCCAGAGCTTGTCTTGCATGAAATATACCCAGGCAGACTGGACAGGCCTCATGGGTGTCCGTCGCTGCGAGGGAAAATCCATAGCCACTGGGACAGACGCGCAAGGTTGGGCTCGTCGTCCCACTGGCTTTCCTTTGAAGTTTTGTCTTTCGATTTCCCTTCTCCGGAGGCATGTCCGAGATAAGGCGAGCGAGACCTTCCAGAATCCTTTTTCTTCTTTGTTCGAGTGTCTCCTCCGTCGTGTCGCTTTTGCTGGCTAGCCCGCTAAGCTTATGTTAGCTGGGGTAGCGGTTGTGGCGCAGTTATAATGCCGTTGAGTGAAGCAACCTGTGGAGAGAGGAGAGAAGAAAACTTTGAGGTTATAGAAATGTGCTGGGCTAGCTTTCGCTAGTCCAACAGTACGCAGGGAAAAATTCTCTGTGCGCTCTGTGCAGGGAGCGAGCTCACCTCAAGTTGAGCGATGGAGCAGCAGAGAAGTCCCGCGAAGAGAGGTAGTTCAGGTTTTGCTAGGTGAAGGGCAAAAAAGAGGAAGATGGAGGGGCGTCAGTCGCCTAAGTACCTAAAGGGCGGTACCTCTGTCGCGGGGTGACGCCCCCTGCCGTAAAAGGCGTGAATGTATTCCTTCAGGTTATTGTGCAGGGGCGCAATTCCCATAGCAAGTATGTTGCACCGAAAGACCGAACTGAAAGGGAACAGCCTTTGTTCTTCCTTTGCATGAAGGTAACCCCACCTCACTGAACAACTATTGACCGATGTCTAAACTCTGCATTTTAGCCAATGTTCTACAAAACTGATAAACTCTCAACTCAAAATGTATCTGGACTCACATCTTACCTCTCCATCAGTCTGGTTTCAGGAAAAAACACAGCACGACGACTGCTTCACTGAAGGTTCTTAATGATGTTGTTGAAGCATTGGATGCTAAGGATTATTGTGCTACACTTTTCTTAGAACTGTCTAAAGCTTTTGACACTGTGGATTATAACATCTTGTGTCATAAGCTCTCAGAAATTGGTTTCTCAGATCACACCATTGGTTGGTTTTCTAATTATAATAATAATAATAATAATAATTTGTCACATTTGTCATCTGTGTATGTTTCCCATACTTGACAGACGAAATTGGTCTTCTGCCTTTAACCCAACCACCACCAGGTGGTGCAGCGAGCAGCGTAGTCGCGCTCGGGGAGCTGGAGAATTAGATGTGCACTCATAGACACCCCAAGGTGTGTAGTGGCCGGGGCCGGGGTGCGAACCCGCGTCCTTCGGGTCCCAAGTCAAAAGCCCTGCCACTACACCATCTTGGCTCCTTATCTTTCCGATCGGAGGCAATGTGTTCAACATAATGGTACCTCTTCCAGTTATTTAACAGTTAAAAATGGTGTACCACAAGGCTCAGTTTTAGGACCAACCACATATGTAATGTAGGCCTGATGCATCCTTACATTTCTATGCTGATGACACAGTTGTTTATTGTCGAGCTAAAACAGTAGCTAAGGCTTTCCAGTTTTTGCAATCCGCTTTTGACATCATTCAGTCAGATTTGTTCCATCTCAAACTTGTCCTAAATGCTGATAAAACCAAAGGGATCTTTTTTCAAACAGTTTTTATTTTATTTTATTTTTTTTAGTTTATTTATTTATTCATTTTACATTCAATACAAAAAATAAATTTACATACAGTATGAAAGAATTTTTTGGGGAAAAATAAGAAAAAAAATGAACATAAAATGAAAGGAGGCAGTGAGAAGAAAAAATCTTATTTGAACTGCCCCTTTTTTTCTCAATTACACGAGCAAATTAATCTGTAATAACAAAAACAGAGTCCCCGATGGGGGGACCATTTCTCAATAAGTAAATAAATAACATATCAACTTCATAATCAGTCTAATAAATTCAGTCCAATAATCAGTCCAATTTTTTACAATACAATATACAAAACAACATTTTTATGCGTTTTTGTATTTTGTCAGCATCTTAGATCTAACAATTTTCTTGAACACAGACAATGATCCAGCATATTTAGTATCATTATCCAAATTATTCCACAGATCAACTCCCTGACTGGAAATAGAGCGTCCCTTTAAGCTGTTGCGATATTGGGATTTAACAAAAATCGCAGTTCCCTTCAAATTATAAGAACTCAGTCTCTTTATAAAAAGTTTTTGAATATTTGGGGAAGTAAGGCATTTTGTGCTTTGTACATTAATAGTAGTATATTATAGTTCACCAAATCATAAAATTTTAACAATTTAAGTTGTTCAAATAATATATTTGATGGGTGACGGTATGGTTTACATGTAATTATCCTCACTGCTCGTTTTTGTTGAATAAAAACGGGCATGGTTATGGTCTTGCATGCCTTCCCCCAGACTTCAACACAGTAAATTAGATGTGGTAAAAAAATTGTATTGTACAATAAATACAACGCTTTGGCATTAAATAAATCCTTGACTTTGTACAACACACCATTTGATCTAGCTAACTTGGTTTTGATCGAGTTAATATGCGGTTTCCAGGAAAGTTTATCATCAACTAATACACCCAAGAACTTCACCTCACTCACTCTTTTTACTTCAATACCATCAATACTAAAAGAAAAATCCAAACATTTCTTTTTCTTGGTAAATAACATATAATTTGTTTTATCAAGATTTAAAGATAGCTTATTTAATTTAAACCAGTCTTGTATTTTGACGAATTCTGTTGATAACAACTCAGTCATTTGTTTTAAATCATTACCAAAATAAAGAAAAGTTGTATCATCTGCAAATAAAATACAATTTAAGAGACCTGACACCTTTACCAAGTCGTTTACATACAATATAAATAATATAGGTCCAAGAATCGAGCCCTGTGGTACTCCACATGTAATTTTGCAGAGATTTGATCGTACGTCATCTATATGCACATACTGCTTTCTGTTTTTTAAATAACTAGTAACCCACTGAAGTGCTCGTCCTCGAATACCATATCTGGTCAGTTTATCAGTAAGGATGGTATGATCAATTGTGTCAAAAGCTTTTCTTAAATCAATAAACAGACTTATACAGTGTTGTTTTTGTCGATGGCTGTGGTGATTTTTTCGGTTAATTCAGTTAGGGCCATGGATGTGGAATGTTTGGATCTAAATCCGTATTGGCTATCACTCAATATGTGATTTTTGGTAAGAAATTTTCCCAATCGATTTGCAAAAAGTTTTTCTAAAATTTTGGAGAATTGTGGTAATAACGACATTGGTCCATAATTTTCAAAAGCACTTTTGTCACCATTTTTAAAGATAGGGATAACCTTTGCTATCTTCATGTTATCTGGGAATATACCCTCTGATAGGGACAGATTGCATATATAAGTAAAAGGTTCTATTACTTGAGTTATTATGGATTTAACAACCGCCATATCCATATCAATCCAGTCCCTAGATCTATTTTCTGAAAAATTATCAACCACCTTCAATATTTCGTCTTTATTAATTTTGTGAAGAAACATTGTTTCAACACAACCATCGACTTGATATTTCACATTTACGTCAACTTGTGGAATATTGTTGGCAAGGTCTGGTCCCACGTTCACAAAGTAGTTATTAAATTAGTTTGCAATAGAATCTGTGTCATTTATATCAATATTGTTTTTCTTAAAATACTGTGGCAAGCTGGATTTGGTGTTTTGTTTATTCAAACACTATTTAGAACTTTCCAAGTACCTTTCATATTTCCATTTGTTTTATGTAGGAGTCCACTATGGTAATCCTTTTTTTGTTTCTTTATAATTACTAGTAGTTTATTCTTATATTTTTGTATTTATATTCCATCTCTGGAGTCCTGCATTTTAGAAAACAAGAATACAGGTAATTCTTTTTTTTACAAGCATTTCTTAGACCTGTCCTCATCCATGGTTGGTCCATGGTACGTTTCCTCATATTAGTATTTAGTACACAATTTTTTTTTGTACAAACCATCCAAGATGTTTATAAACTCATCATATGATTTATTAACATCTGTTACATATACATCATTCCATTCTTGGTTAATTAAATCAACCTTTAATCTATCCAAAGCTTTTTTTAATGTATTTATTATTGTTTTTTTATCTGCTTTTTTATGAGTTTGTTTTGTTTTGCAGGCTTCTTTATTGTAAATTGTGAAAATTGGTAAATGATCACTCATGTCAGCTAACATAATACCACTATTTAAGTTATCCTTTGATAAGTTTGTGAAAATATTGTTAATTATTGTAGAACTATACGTTGTTATCCTAGTAGGGTTTAATATCAATGGAAATAAGTTAAAACTATACATTGAATTTATAAATTCAATAATGTTATCTGAATTTGCCTTGTTTCCCAGGTCAATATTGAAGTCACCACACAGAAAGATAGGTTTATTGCTATTTTTAGCTAGTAACTCCGTGATTTTTTCAGTAAAACATTCAATATTTGAACCAGGCGATCGATAAGCGCAGCTTATTGTGAGGTTTTTGTCTATCTCATTTACAATTTCAATAGTTATTATTTCCATCAAATTATCCACCACTAAGGACATGTCACTTTTTAATCTACATTTTAGGGCATTACTAACAAATAAGGCAACCCCACCACCTTTTTTCTTGATTCTATTCATGTAAAATAATTCGTATCCCTCTATATGAGCAATATTTATGTTATCATCGGTTAACCATGTTTCTGAAAATGCAATTATTGTGAAAGTTTTATTGAAGTCGGTCCCAGCAGTTCTTCCTCTGATTTTATCCTCAAATGGTGTCCCTATTGAGTTTGTTGATTCCTATAAATATTTGGGTATCCTGGTCGATTCGCATCTCTCTTTTAAACTCCACGTGGAAAACCTAGTAAAGAAACTGAAAGTTAAACTGGGTTTCTTTTTCAGAAACAGATCATGTCTAACACTGAATGCTAGGAAACGCCTTGTATCTGTGACTTTCCTTCCCTCCATTGATTACGGTGACATTCTCTACATGAATGCTCCTACAAGCACCCTGCAGATGTTGGATGTTGTCTATCATGGTGCACTAAGATTCATAACTGGCTGTGATTATCGTACCCACCACTGCACCCTGTATTCACTGGTTAACTGGACATCATTAACCTCACGCAGACTCTTCCACTGGTACATTTTCATCTTTAAATCACTTCTTGGTCTGCTGCCCTCATACATCTCCTCCTACATGTCTTTGCGTGAGTGCAGCTACAGCGTGCGCTCTCAGGACATGATTACCTGCAGTGTTCCGTCAGTGAGGACTGAACTTGGAAAAAGGGCCTTCTCCTACTCTGCTCCTGCTTCATGGAATATCTTACAAAAAGATCTGAAACTCTCGTCCTTGACTTCTCTAAATGGTTTTAAGAATCTGTTGGAATCCTGGCAAAAACCAATGCAGACATGTTCCTGTTTTTGATTTTCTACATCTACCTTATCATGTTTTGCTACTTTGCTACTTTGTTTTATTTTTTTTAAATCTGTATTTCTCTCTTATGTTTGTCTTTTGTTGATTGTTTAAGGAAATTCTATTGTTTCTGTTCATCATTCTTTAGTTTGTAGCAGGTTCCTCTTGTAAATGAGTCCTCGAGGCTCAATGAGAATAATCTGACTAAATAAAGGTTGAATGAAAAAGTAATTACAAATAGCACATGGCAGATTCGGACGGGAGTAACAACACAGACAATCAATGTAATTGTTATAAATAGCATGTGGTTCCTAGGTAAAACTAATCCTGTGCGAATAGGGTTAAAGAAAATCTATTTTCCAACTATTTCTACATCCCTTTGATTGTTTTAAATATCTTGAATGGGCCTCTGGAAAAAAATGTTGCCCACACCTGACCTATTGTTAATCCAGAAATCCCTCTAACCAGGATAATCACCGTGAAATAAAAAAAAAAGCAGCATGAAAAAGCAGCATGAAAAAGCAGCATGAAACAGATCAGCAGCAACATAATGTGATCACATTATGTTGCTGCTGATCTGTTTCATGCTGCTGTGTTCATTTGTACTCATCTGCTCACACAGACTCATATTTGTGCTGCTGTTCAGCATATTGTTTTTGTACTACTGGTGCTTAGTGTATTTTTATTAACGTATTTCTTAGTTCATGTCTTAGTCTAATTACTGTTTTGTTTTTACATTTTAATACTTTCTTTGTACACAGTTTTGTTCCACCACATGTGGTACATGTGGTGGAATGACAAATAAAAAACATTGAGTCCTTGAATTCATCAATGTCCCCAAAACAGGGAAGATATAGATTCTTGATGTTTCTTCCAAGACATCCCAGCAGAGGTCAGTGTAGCAGAGGGAATGAAGAAGAGTTTATACAGACTGCTTCATAAAAACAAAAGAGGTTAAATCATTTTCTTCTGGAACAGTTTCTTTAAGCCTCTAGAACACAACTCAGGGTCATTGTGAGGAGACCTGACGAGACCATTTCTTCTCATGCCTCTTCAGAGGAGCAGGACACTGAACTCACCAGACTTTTGGTCTTTTTCCTACTTCCTGTCCCCATTTTCTCAACCCTAGCCAAGCTTAGTATTAAGCTACAGGAAAATTTAACTGCATATGTTATTGCACAGTTTTATATATTATAATAAATGTTGTTTAATTACTGTAAAGCCCACCAATCAAAAGGTCTGAGGTTCATACAACTTTTTATCTACTTTGTACAAGTATGTGTTGTTGAACAGACCAAAAACATTGGTACTGTAGTAATAAATATGAATACTTCTTAATAGGTTGTTAAGAAACATTTCATTTTACTCAGCATTTCTGCAGGCCACGTATGTATGGAGCTAAATTGGGGCTATAAATTTTGTTAAAAAAGAAAAACAAATTTGAAACTGAAAAAAAAATAAAAGATTTGAAACTGAAATTAAAGATTTGAAACAGAAAAATTATTTTGAAGCTGAAAAAAATTAAAACTGAAAAATAATTCTGAAAGTGATAAAAAAAAAGGTTAAAATTGAAAAAAAAAAAAGTTCAAAGCTACTTTTCAGATTCAAGTTGCTCATTTTTAGTTTCAGATTTTTTTTATTTTTCAGTTTCAAACTTTTGGCCCTGTTTTGGTGTGGGGGCGGGGCCACAGATGACAGGGTGTTGAAACATGACTGGCAGTATTCCCTGCTGTTGCATTCAAGAAACGTGGGAACAGAAATTTCTGTAAAACTTAATTGATATTCTACTGCATATTGATGTGATTGGTTTTGAAAGGTAACGTGCTTCACCAATATAAGCAGCTTATGTCAATATATGAGGCCAATCTCAGAAGAAAAAATAAGATCTTGGCTCTTGGCTGAGTCCAGGTGCGCGTTAGTTCTGTTAGGAAGTCCGGGAACATGGGCATCCTTTGCCTCGTGGCAGCCTGCTGCTTCGAGTAAAAATAGTTTCCTGCCAGCCTCGTGACCTGTTGGCGAGGCGGAGGCTCGGGCCATGGGATGTGCAACGCGTCCGTTGCTCTGTGGCCAGTGATGGCATAGTTACATTGAAAAAGTAACTTAGTTAAGTTACTGATTAGTCCTTGGGAAAAGTAACTTAGTTAAGTTACTGATTACTTGATTTGGAAAGTAACTAAGTTAGATTACTAAGTTACTTTATTAGTTACTTTCAGCAGCTGCTGACAAGAACTCTGTCACAATACATAAAAATTTTAAATGTAAAATAATTACTAATAAAAAATATTCAAAAAACAATGGTCTTTCTTGACTTCATTAAACATAAATACTTGTTTTTATAAAACATAAAATTGTCTGAGTTCATTAAACATACATACTTTTGATAAAAAAATATAAGGTACCGGTAGTATTTCTTGATTTCAATATCATAAATGAAGGTTGAATGAATAAAGAAATACTTGCTTTATATAAAAAAGTGTCTTTCTTTTCTTCACTAAACAAATAATATTTTTACAACAAAGACTTATAAAATGTTTATTTTGAAAATGTGTCAAGTAAACTATACGTTTGTATAGGCCAACTGTCACTCTTTCAGGGATGAAGATGTTCAAATCCTTGATAGAGAGGAACAATGGTTTGAGAGAGGAGTAAAGGAGGCCATCTTTGTGAAAAGAAACCATCCATCAAGAGGTGGAGGCCTCCGGGTTCAACTGTCCCCCTCTTACAATGCTGTTATTGCTAGTGTCACTCAGCCCTCTGTGAATAGCAAACAATCAGGGTGCTAATGATCCATTGTTAGGCTGATGGTCCTCCTTGATCATGTGAGGAGCTGGTTTTGGCTGTCATCAACAAACTGGTTGATCCACTGTGAGAGGGTGCTATTTATAAGACTGAGTTGAATACAGCTCCTCAGACTGAGAAGTATTTCTGATGAAATATGAAACGTTTCTACAATTTTTTTGTTGTTGTTTGTTTTGTTTATTGAATGTCCAGAGGACCAGACTTAGCTTTTTTAGATTTTTCTACCTGGATTATTGAGCATATGCATCAGGGTCTTAATCACACACTTCTTAGCTGCAGGTGGATCATGTCCTTAGTTTTTTCATAAAGTGCTGAAGTGTTGACGCTCAGTAAAGCCTGCACATCAGATGATGGAGAAACTCCAACAGTTTGTGTTATTGATCTGGACTGATTACCTGATAAAAGTTGCAGCTGCCTGCTGCCTTAGCGGTGTTCACGTTCGGATGATGTCGTTAAATCCGTTCAAGTAGACGTGTTGCTGTTGAGATCCAGTCTTGTGAAACAAAGTCCATACAGCTTTGAATTTGCGCTCCTGAAAGCTGAAACTCAGGTCGCAGATAGAGCAGACGTCACGTCACGGTCTTTTTTTTAATCACTCGTCCTCCTCCTCCTCAGCTGACTTCCTCAGCTCAGCTCCAGGACGCGCTGCTGGTGTCAGGTTTCACACTCACAGCAGGTGACGGAATGTCCGCATAGACTCGTCTTTTTTTTTTAAATCACTCCCCGAGACACATTGAGGAAATAAAATAAATACAGTACTACAGAAAATGACAAAAAGTAACGCACAATAATTTGATGAAAGTAACTTTAATCTGATTACTGGATTTTTAAATAGAAACGCGTTAGATTACTCGTTAATGAAAAAAGTGGTCCGACAAGAGTAACGCGTTACTTTGTAACGCGTTACTGACATCACTGTCTGTGGCACAAGTCGAACAGAGCAGGGATGGAAAAGTCAGTTTCTGGGAGCACAGGTACCGGCGTCTGGGAGAGATCTTCTCCTTGATCCTCCAGTTCCATGTCTGCGTCCTCCGTTGAAAATTCGTCCAAGGCTGAAATCGAGATCTCGTCCTCGTTCATCATACCTTGGGTGTCGAATTCGACTATTAAGTCGACTGTTAAGTCCAGCATAGGAGCCAGCACGTCAGGGCTGTCACCCCATTCGACTCGTGTGCTGTCATGTAGAGCCATGTTCTCGAGCTCCGGCGTGGGAGTGAGAGGCTCCGTGGTGTTTGCATCCGCTGGTACTGCTGAAGTGCCCATGGCTTTGGCAACGAGGACAACCCGGTGCCGCAGCACCGCATCCAGCATCAGGTTGCAGTGTGGGCAAAAGTCGGGCGCATCCAGCGCTGTTATTGCGTGAAGCATTCCCAGGCAGACTGGACAGTCCTCATGGGTGTCCGTCGCCGCGAGGGAGAACCCGCATCCGCTGGGACAAGCGCGCGAAGTTGGGCTCGCCGTCCCGCTGGATCTTCCTTGGAAGTCTTGCCTTTCGCTTTCCATTCTACGGAGGCATGTCCAAGATAAGGCGAGCGAGACCTTCCAGAATCCTTTTTCTTTTTCCTTGAAATCAAAGTCAAAGTCAAAGTCAACTTTATTGTCAGAACTGCAAAATGTACAGGATATACACATGACAAGAAAGTTCATTCTCAATAGTCCAGGTATCAAATCCGCTCATTCTCAATCAGTTCATCTGGACAGTTTCTTTTTAGTAGAAACGTTTCACCCTCACTCCAGAGGGCTTCGTCAGTCAGAGTAGTCCCAAGCACACTGAAGTTACCCCACCAAGTAAACAACTTAAGTGGACCAACCAGTTTGCTGTAGCCAAGATGGTTTCTGGGGGCTGTCCTGTCCCTCGTCGACTCCTCCCAGGCAGGCAGACATGTCCAAAGTGGTTCAAGACAAGAAAGTTCATTCTCAATAGTCCAGGTATCAAATCCGCTCATTCTCAATCAGTTCATCTGGACAGTTTCTTTTTAGTAGAAACGTTTCACCCTCACTCCAGAGGGCTTCGTCAGTCAGAGTAGTCCCAAGCACACTGAAGTTACCCCACCAAGTAAACAACTTAAGTGGACCAACCAGTTTGCTGTAGCCAAGATGGTTTCTGGGGGCTGTCCTGTCCCTCGTCGACTCCTCCCAGGCAGGCAGACATGTCCAAAGTGGTTCAAGACAAGAAAGTTCATTCTCAATAGTCCAGGTATCAAATCCGCTCATTCTCAATCAGTTCATCTGGACAGTTTCTTTTTAGTAGAAACGTTTCACCCTCACTCCAGAGGGCTTCGTCAGTCAGAGTAGTCCCAAGCACACTGAAGTTACCCCACCAAGTAAACAACTTAAGTGGACCAACCAGTTTGCTGTAGCCAAGATGGTTTCTGGGGGCTGTCCTGTCCCTCGTCGACTCCTCCCAGGCAGGCAGACATGTCCAAAGTGGTTCAAGACAAGAAAGTTCATTCTCAATAGTCCAGGTATCAAATCCGTTCATTCTCAATCCCCAGACAGCATTTACATTTGGGCCGGATCCGTTTACAAGTCGCCAGATCCGCATAACAGTCAGATGCGGTTTACACCTCTGAGCCAACTCCTTACCGGGCTCGTTTACAAGTCGCCAGATCCGCATAACAGTCAGAGACGGCGTGGTGTTGTGTGCCAGTTCCACCCCGATTCTGAGATCATGAGCCTGCACTGACACCTGCGCTGGGTGTGGTTCTGATCCGGTTTTTGCCTGCAGACCGAATGCGCCAGCCTCAGAGGTTTACAAACTGACATCTGGCTCTGATCTGGTCCCAGACTGCAAGCCAACTGCGCCTTCCTTATTTTTGAAAGCAACAGACGCAGCACAACTTTTGAAGATTACGTCGCACCAACAGGAAAAGGAACGAGCACAACTTCCGTATTTACAGAATAAAATCACCACGGGCGGACTAATCCTAGCTCTATACGGATTTATTTGTACAAAAAAGCTGTCAAACTATCATTTATGACTATTCTATGACTAAACTATTATATTTAAGACTATGACTACACCTAATAACGCAATACAAGAAATAAATAAATAAAAAGTATTTTATTCTGAAATGTAAACATCACTTCCTGTTGCTCAAACCATGTCCTGTCGCTTATTTACGAGAGAAGATCAAGGCAGCCTTTCCTGTTGTTCTCCTTCTTCCACCGAATGAATTGTTTTGTTCTGACTTCATTATTTATCACTTGATTTATCGCGCAATCTCGCAATTCCCGCGCATGCGTCTTGGAGCGGCGCATCCATGCGGACCTGAGCTGAGCGGAGGCAGTGGACTTTCGCATGCTTGTGGTAAGTGTATTTAAATGTATTATGAAATAAACCTCAAACAGAACGGAATTATAGGGCTTTATCTTTGCAGTGTACTCTACGAAAAAGGCAAACAGTTGGTTTTAATCATTATCTTTAGTAAGGCGGGTTAACATCGACTTTCCCCACTTATGCTAACCCCGGCGCTAACATTAGTTTCTGACAACAATGTATTAAAATGTAATATGAAAGAAACTTCAAACTGAGTAAAACGGAATTGTAGGGCTTTATCTTTGCAGTGTAGTGTTTGTAACAATATAGGAGTTATTAGTCAGTTTACTGACTTACCTATAGTTTAGACGTGCAGGTATGAGCAGACTTTTATCTGCACAAACTTGCCACCAAGTTCACGGGGTCTCAACTTTTTCAGAATAAATCAACAAATCTAACGATGTGATTAGCCAGAAATGTAATTTCACGCTTAGACTTCAATTTATGTTGGTCTACCAAAAAATAGACCTTTTATTGAAACTATCACAAAAATTACATAAACATTTGTATCGATATTAGCTCTGATTTAATAACTACGTTGACAAGAATTCAAATTAAAACAAACAGACAATTAAAACTTAACTGTTGGCACATTACTTGACAGATTAAATACTTATGGAAAATAAGAAATAGGAGGAAGAAGATGAAAGCTAAGTTAACTGAAATTAATTATTTGAAACAACCAGAGTGGCACCCTCCCATACGGTTCAGCTGGGCTTCCCACACGTTCAGGACACAATCAACGCCTCGTTACCTGTTGACGATACGTCTTGGAGATAAGAGTTGAGGTTTGTGGACACTAACGGACTGTGTTGTCCAGTTCACGCCCAGATGACCTCCGCGCGTGTGAGCTGATTCAGACGAGTGAGAAGAACCGCTTCTCCCGGCAGGAGCAGAGCCAGCTACTGGCTGCACTTTCACAATAAACTTCAGAAAACAAACTCTTTCAGAAATGAGTGTTGAGGCACAGCAAGGCTTTGCCGCGACTCTCAGCTGAGACGTGGGTCGTTGACATATGACCGGGACGTCTCCAGCTTTCCCCGAGGGAAGAGAAAACAGTTGCAAGTAGTTCTCCTCCAAAAACTAACTTCCAAATAGGAAGTGCCCATTATATAGGGGAGGTGGGGTCTGACCCACCTTCTTAATGGCTACAGGCTGGTTTCACAAAATAAAAGATGGAAGTTTAATTTCATAGGTAGAAAGTCTCTTGACGGACAACAGGAAAACTGTTTACATAAACAGCCAGGTGGCCTGCTTGCAAGCACAGAAAATGTTATGGCTAACTTCATAGACAAAACAGAGAAGGCTGCAAGAGAACAGCTCTTACCCTGACTTCTGCCTTAGCGACAGAGTCTTGCTTGCTTTGCAGAAATAAAACCAGTAGAAGGCCAAAGCTCATGAAAGTAACAGATCATCATTAAAAATGACAAAAATATACTGTAGATCAATTCTGAATTAACACACATTAAAGAGAAAGTTCAATCTGATTAATTAGTGTCCATTAATTCATAATAATTGTTAACCAAAATAGTGTTTACTCGTCTCCTTGAAGACTTCAAGAAGGTGTAACACTGAGAGTTCCAAAGAGATGCAGAGAGGTGTACTTGAAGGTCAAGCCTAAAATGTCAGAGGTTAGGTGTATCACTACATGTTGCATGACTTGATAGTTTCCCCCGCGCCGTCGATTTGTGAGTTTCTTTCTTTTAGCAGTTAGCGATTAGCTATTAGCATTTCACAGTTAGCATTAGTAGTAGGCCCTAAACTAAAACAAAATAAAGTAAGTAATCATTAACATATTACCAGCCATTTTTCTGCGGGACTTACAATAGGGGCCATAGCAACTTTTTTATTTTTTATTTATTTTTTTGCAAAATTTTATGCCTGTACTCTGTAGTGGAAAACAAAAGCTAATCGGTCCATTCAACTTGAATGTAAAAACAAGTAGCTGATTGCTCGAACCAACTACGGCATGTATACATCTGTTGGTTTGATAAAAAAACAAACTATTCATCACACAGTAATAGTTCACTTTATGCTAAACTGTTAGTTTTGTTCTTCCTCTTATGTTTGTAATTGCTAGTGCTTTTCAAACAAAGTATCTAGTTAAATTGTTTTGATAATCTAATGAGAAAAAAGGTATGTATTTGTAATTTTGTAATGTTTTTCCATTACAATGTTTGTTTTTATATGTTAAACTGAAATAAAGGTTTTTATGCAATAATAGAGAACTATAATAGATTTCACTGTTGTATCAAATCCAGGATGCAATTTTAAGTGCTGACTATGTGCTTAATTTACAGGTTACTTATAATAAGTAAAGCCAATCAATCACAGATACACGTACTTGTACTTAACCAAAAACATTAAATGTACTTTTTTTTTTTTTTTTTAAAGATCTCCCACATGTCCCTGTCACAACTTTTTCACACGGACTTGTCAGGTAACATCTGTATATTTTTGCATTTACATACTGTATGCACACACATTTTTCAGTATTTTATTGGTTTTCCCCTTTCATTTTTCTGTCAATTTACCAGTTTGTCTTGAAAATAAAGACCAAGAGCTGCTGGATCCAGGTGTACATAAAGAAGAAGTGAGACCACTCTCTAAACAGGTAAATGTTAATCAGTTTAGATAAAGCCAATCAATCACTGATGCAGCATGTACTTTGTGTATTTTGAGAATCACAGGTTTACACTATATATCCATCCTAATACACATTGCTGCTTTTATCATTTACTTTGTCATGAAATGAAGACCCTCTTTATCCTGTTTCATTTACTGTGAGGAAACAAACTAACATATAAATGTGTGTGTGTGTTCATAATTCTTTTAACCTTCATTATTATTTGCAAATATAAATGAAATATTCTTCTTTTCCAGTAATGCGGGACACAATTTGAAGTGCTGGCCATGCGCTTGATTTGCATGTTACTTTTAGGTAAGTGAAGTTGATTAGTCAGATGTCACAACATGTACTTGTACCTAACCTAAAAGAATAAAGTGCATATATATGTGTGTGTGTGTGTGTTTTTTTTCTTTCAGTATTTAATTGGTTTGTTCCTTGGACGTTTCTGTCAATTTACCAACTTGTCTTGGAGAAAAAAGACCCAAGAGCTGCTGGATCCAGTTGTACATAAAGACATATCCCTGAGCCACTCCCTGAACAGGTAAGTGTTGACTAGATCAGGTAAAGTCAATCAATCATATATGCTAAAAAATGTATTTGTACTTTAAGAGTAAATGTACTTTTGTTTTAAAGGTCTCCCACCTACCTGCTCCAACATTTTCCTCTGGACCTGTTGTCAGGTATAATCTGTAAATTTTAACATTTAAATACTGTATACACACACATTTCAGTACTACATTGTCTTTTTTTTCCCCTTGGCTAGTCTGGGAGAAAAATACCTAAAGCTTCTGGATCCAGTTGTACACAAAGAAGTACCTGTGAGGCCAACCCTGTAATGGGTAAGTGCTGACTACTTTAGTTTTTTTTTCTTCATTGTTTGGTATGTTCATTGTTATGGAAGATCAAAACTGACATAATTAGAAGTAAAAGCATGTACTGTATATGGACTGATAAATTAATAAATACACAAAAAATGCACCAATTAAATTACAAAGGAGAAATTTACTTCATGTTATATAATTTCATCCATCCATCCATCCATTTTCTTCCGCTTATCCGGGGTCGGGTCGCGGGGGTAGCAGCCTAAGTAGGGAGGCCCAGACTTCCCTCTCCCCAGCCACTTGGAGCAGCTCCTCTGGGGGAATCCCAAGGCGTTCCCAGGCCAGCCGAGAAACATAGTCCCTCCAGCGTGTCCTGGGTCTTCCTCTGGGTCTCCTCCCGGTGGGACATGCCCGGAACACCTCACCAGGGAGGCGTCCGCTTGTATCCTCCGCTTGTATCCGAGATCTCGTTCTTTCGGTCATAACCCAGAGCTCATGACCATAGATGAGGGTGGGAACGTAGATCGATCGGTAAATTGAGAGCTTTGCCTTTTGACTCAGCTCTCTCTTCACCACGACAGACCGGTACAGCGCCCGCTTCACTGCAGACGCTGCACCTATCCGTCTATCGATCTCACGCTCCAGTTTTCCCTCATTCGTGAACAAGATCCCGAGATACTTAAACTCCTCCACTTGGGGCACACCTTGGCTGCGCCTAGAAATTCTGTCCATAAAAGTTATGAACAGAATCGGTGACAAAGGTCAACCTTTTTATTTTCCAGGTTAGTTCCAATAAATTATATATTTCTGCTTATAATTATAATACATTTTACTGTATTTTTAAAATATATATTTTTGTTTTTCTTGTAGATGCATTTGTGCCTTTTAATGTTTATATTCAATTATTGTTTATATTTTTTCCCCACAAGTTTTTCTTTTTTAAATGGGTCTTGCATTTCTATGTCTCCTGTTTTGACTTTACCTTATGCATTTCTGCTTCATGCACAGTAGATCTACACATGGATCCTGCTCCTTCCTGTTTTTTTGACCAATAGAAGTGGAGCTGACCCAAGAAGCTCTGCCCACCTTATTTACATCATGAGACAGAAATACATAAGATGAAGTAAAAACGGGTGACAGAGAAGTGTAAAAACACATGGAAATAAAAAGACTTTTGGGGGAATAAATATAAAATAAATAAATACTTACAATATAAATATTGGGAGGCACAAATGCACATACAAGTAAAAAGGAACACAAAAATATGTTTTTAAAAACAGTAAAATGTAAAATGTAAAGTTTATTGGAACAAAGCATAAAAATAAATATGAAGGTAAATTAAATTATAAAACATGAGGTAAAGTTCTCCTTTTTTAATTTAATTGATGCATTTCAAATGTATTTATTGGTCATTTTATATACAGTATTTTGGCTTTTACTTCTAATTATGTCAGTTGGGGTTCTTCATTAATTGTTACCTGCATGATTTGAATTTATTTTACAATCTCTGATGTCCATATCCTCTGACCTAGGCCTCACTGAATTCTCTAATACTTGACTAAATGTGTTGAGAGCCTCCAGCTGACTACATGCACACGTAAGTTATGACAATTTCTTATGTTTGTTTGTTTTTGTTTTATTATATTCTTCTTCTTTCGGCTTTTCCCTTTTCAGGGGTCGCCACAGCGAGTCATCCTCCTCCACCTCACTCTGTCCTCTGCATCCTCTGTCCTCACTCCAACTACCTCCATGTCCTCTCTAACTGCATCCATATATCTCCTCTTTGGTCTCCCTCTTTGTCTTTTTCCTGGCAGCTGCATTTCTAACATCCTTCTACCAATATACCCACTGTCCCTCCTCTGGACATGTCCAAACCATCTCAGTCTGGCCTCCCTAACTTTATCTCCCAGTTGTTCAACATGTGCTGTACCTCTGATGATCTCATTCCTGATCTTATCCATCCTTGTCACTCCTAAGGAGAACCTCAGCATCTTCATTTCTGCTACTTCCAGTTCTTTCTCCTGTCTTTTTGTCAATGCCACTGTCTCCAGACCATACAACATAGCTGGTCTCACCACTGTCTTGTAAACTTTTCCTTTGACCTTTGCTGACACCTTTTTGTCACAAATCACTCCTGAAACTTTTCTCCATCCACTCCATCCTGCCTGGACTCTCTTTTTCACCTCTTTACCACATTCCCCATTTTCCTGGACAGTGGACCCCAAGTACTTGAAGTCCTGCACCTTTGTGACCTCTGCTCCTTGTAGCCTCACTGTTCCACTGGCCTCCCTCTCATTCACACACATGTACTCTGTCTTACTACGGCTGACTTTCATTCCTCTTCTTTCAAGTGCATACCTCCACCTCTCCAAGTTGTCTTCCACCTGTTCCCTATTCTCACCACAGATCACAATGTCATCTGCAAACATCATAGTCCATGGGGATTCCTGCCTGACCTCATCTGTTAGTCGGTCCATCACCAGAACAAACAAGAAGGGGCTCAGAGCCGATCCTTGATGCAATCCCACCGCCACCTTGAAGCTATCTGTCACTCCTACAGCACATCTCACCACTGTCCTGCTGTCTTCATACATGTCCTGTACAGGTAGTCCCCGATTTACGAGCGAGATCCGTTACAACGAGGCGCTCGTAAACCGGAAATCTCGTAATTTGGAACGGTTGCCATGTCTCTCGTAAGTCCGGAATTTCGCTCGTAAATTGGAACGATTTCGCTAGCGCGACTACAAACACTCGTTTTTCATCAAAAAACTGCTTATGAGTGCATAAAAATGATCGGAAACGTGTGTCCATATGTTTAGCTAACTAACTGTGGTGAAAAAACACATGAAAACTCAGTATTTTTTGCGTTTTTTCCAAAAATTCGCCAGCTCGTAAGTCTGGAACCTCGTAGATCAGAGCGCTCGTAATTCGGGGACTACCTGTACCTGTCTAACATACTTTTCTGCCACTCCAGATTTCCTCATGCAATACCACACCTCTTCTCTTGGCACCCTGTCATATGCTTTTTCTAAATCCACAAACACACAATGGAGTTCTTTCTGACCCTCTCTGTACTTCTCTATCAACATCCTCAAAGCAAAGATGGCATCTGTGGTGCTCTTTCTTGGCATGAAACCATACTGCTGCTCACAGATAGTCACCTCTTGTCTAAGCCTTCCTTCCACAACTCTCTCCCAGATCTTCATTGTGTGGCTCATCAACTTAATTCCCCTGTAGTTGCTACAACTCTGTACATCACCCTTGTTCTTAAAAATGGGAACCAGCACACTTCTTCTCCATTCTTCAGGCATTTTCTCACCCTCAAATATTCCATTAAATATTTGAGTCAAAAACCTCACTGCCATCTCTCCAAGGCATTTCCAAACCTCCACTGGTATGTCATCAGGTCCTACTGCCTTCCCCTTCTTCATTCTTTTCAGAGCTTTCCGGACTTCACCCTCACTAATTTTTCCCACTTCCTGGTCCACAGTTTCTATTACCTCCACTCTTCTTTCTCTTTCATTCTCTTCATTCATTAGCTCCTCAAAGTAATCCTTCCATCTTCCCATCACACTCTCCTCACTTGTTAGAACATTCCCATTCCCATATTTAATAAGCCTAACCTGCTGCACATCCTTTCCAGCCTGATCCCTCTGTCTTGCCAATCGGTACAAGTCCTTCTCGCCCTCTTTAGTGTCCAGTCTCCCATATAACTCATTGTACGCCCTCTGCTTTGCCTTAGCTACTTCCCTCTTTGCTCTATGTCCCATCTCCTTATATTCCTGTCTCCGCTCTTCAGTCCTCTCACAGTCATATTTCTTCTTGGCTAATCTCTTTCTTTGAATGGCGTCCTGCACTTCACTATTCCACCACCAGGTTTCCTTATCTTCCATTCTTTGTCCAGATGACACACCAAGTACCTTCCTACCTGTCTCTCTAATTACTGTTGCTGTAGTAGCCCAGTCACTTGGAAGCTCTTTCTTACCACCCAGAGCCTTTAACAGCTCGTCTCTGAATTTCTCACAACATTCTTCTTTCTTTAGCTTCCACCATTTGGTCTTCTTCTCTGGTTTTACTCTTGTTCTCTTCTTCGCAACAACAGTCATTCTACACACAACCATCCGATGCTGTCTGGCCACGCTCTCCCCTGCTACAACCTTACAGTCTCCAATCTCTCTCAGGTTTCCTCTTCTACACAGAATGTAATCGACCTGTGTACTCCTTCCTCCACTCTTATAGGTCACTCTATGTTCCTCCCTCTTTTGGAAATAGGTATTGACTATAGCCATTTCCATTCTCTTGGCAAAATCCACCACCATCTGTCCTTCCTGGTTTCTTTCCTTGACACCAAACCTACCCATCACTTCCTCATCCCCTCTGTTTCCTTCACCAACATGTCCATTCAGGTCTGCTCCAATCACCACTCTTTCCTCCCTGGGAATACTCTCTATCACTTCATCCAAATCTTTCCAAAATTTATCTTTCTCCTCCCCATCACATCCAACCTGTGGAGCATAACCACTTACTATGTTTAGCATCAGACCTTCTACTTCTACCTTTAGACACATCACCCTATCTGACACTCTCTTCACCTCTACTACATTCTTTGCCAACTCCTCCTTCAGGACCACCCCTACTCCATTTCTCTTTCTATCCACACCATGGTAAAACAGTTTGAACCCTGCTCCAATACTGTGAGCCTTGCTGCCCTTCCACTTGGTCTCTTGGACACATAAAACATCTACCTTTCTTCTCTGCATCATGTCAGCCAGCTCTCTACCTTTGCCTGTCATTGTCCCCACATTTAGAGTTGCAACCCTCAGTCCTACATTCTTCACTTTCCTCCTCTCCCTCTGTCTCCTGACACGTTTTCCTCCTCGGCGTCTTCGACTAACAGTAGTACAATTTCCGCCGGCACCCTGTTTGTCAACAGCACCGGTGGCGGACGTTGTTAACCCGGGCCTCGACCGATCTGGTATGGTTTCACTTTGATGAACTCGCATTATGGTTTTGGCAAGTGTTTTACATCGGATGCCATTCCTGACACAACCCTCACCATTTACCCGGGCTTGGGACCGGCACAAGAGATACAATGGCTTGTGCTCCCTAGTGGCTGGCTGTTTTGTTTTATTATATTGTTTTTTGGTATTGCCTGGTTATAATCTTGTTTTTCTTTGTGCTTTTCTTAGGCTCCTGTCTGACCTCCAAATGCTAATGTTGCTAGCAATGAGGACCCCACAAGGATGTGTACTGAGCCCCCTTCTATTCACCCTGCTAACACACGACTGCACACCATCATACAGCTCCAACCACTTCATCAAGTTTGCGGACGACACAACAGTGGTGGGTCTCATCAGCAACAACGATGAGACGGACTACAGGAACGAGGTGAGCCGCTTGGCCTTGTGGTACGGACACAACAATCTCACTCTCAACGTGGAGAAGACAAAGGAGATTGTCGTGGACTTCAGGAAGAGGGATGCCCAACATGCCCCTCTGACCATCAACAGCACCGCAGTGGAGAGAGTAGACAGCACCAAGTTCCTGGGAGTGCACGTCTCAAAGGACCTGTCCTGGAGCAGGAACACTGCAGCACTGGCCAAGAAGGCTCACCAGCGTCTCTACTTTCTCCACAAGCTGAAAAGGGCTGGAGCTTCAACCCCCATCATGTGCACCTTCTACAGAGGTGCCATAGAAAGTGTCCTGACCAGCTGCATCACTGTGTGGTTTGGTGCATGTACTGCATCCTGCCGCAAGAGCCTCCAGCGCATCATGAGAGCAGCTGAGAAGATCGTCGGCACCTCCTTCCCCTCACTGCAGGACTTACACAGCAAACGCCTCACTCGGAAAGCCCACTGCATGGCAGGTGATCCCACACACCCACTACACAGCTGCTTTAGACTGTTGCCTTCAGGGAGGAGACTGAGGAGTCTCCAGGCTCGAACCAGCAGACTGAGAGACAGCTCTGTTCATCAGGCAGTAAGGATGCTAAACACTCTGCCTGCTCTGCCTCCCCTCCCATTTGAACTGCCTTAACACAAAAAACTTTCTCACACATTACCACACAACACAAAGATTTTAACACTGGACTCTGTGTCATCAAACGGGTTATTCACTAAACTCTCAGTCATGTGCTCATTCAGTTTGCACTACTTCTCATATTTGCACTGTTTGTATTACATTACTGCCTATAGTCATACTACTGTTTATATTCACTGTTTACATTAATACTGTTTACATTTATTACTACTGTTTACATTTATTACTACTGTTTACATTTACACTACTTTTATATCTACACTACTGCTGATACATATACAGTATTCTCTGACTAGCCTTATTTAAGGATGCCCAATGTGCCTTATGTGCCTTACTGCATATGCCACTTTGCCTCTATACCAACATCAACTACCTCATACATATACTGTGTACATTAACTCATATGCTGCTTTGCCACTCTTTGCAAATGTCAATGCTAGAACCTTCAGTTTATTTTATAGATACACTTTATATACTTTTTATACTACTATGCAATAACTCAGGACAGTATTACACTTTTATCATTTCATTTTATGCTTATGTCATTAAATGTTTAGTGTTTTAGTGTTGGTGTAACTGTAAGGACAGTGTTACACTTTTACTATTTTATGTTTATTAAATGTTTGTGTTTTAGTGTTTAAATGGTTACTTTTGCACCGAGGGACTGAGAGAGAAATGCAATTTCAATCCTGTTTATGTCCTGTACATATTGCAGTTCTGACAATAAAAGTTGACTTTGAAACCTCACATCTTCCACAAAGTGCTAAGGTGAATCTCTGCCACAGACAGTCCTGCATTTGGAGATTCATCACAGATGAGTGAGGACGTCGCTTTCCTCTGCTGTGACTGACTCTTAAAATGACTGAAAGACACTGAAACTGTCATACAGAAGCAGATCATGGTATTTATGATGCATACCTCTGGTAATTGTAGTTTCTTTTATTATTAAGGTTGTTATGTTATCATTGTTATCAATTTTAACTTTTTAACATTTTTGAATTTGTTTTGCTCATGAATAAACAGTTTTTAAGCAACAACTTATGTGGATATTTTGTGTGTGCTCTATTTAGACCTGTTGTACATATCTGTATTGCGGGTTTGAACCAGATCTGGGCCGCGTTTTGAGATTCGACTTACTCTACTGGGCCGGACCTGGGCCAAATCCGCCTAAAAATGAAATGAGGATGCCGCATCTGGGCCGCATCTGGGCCAAATTTGCCTAAAAACTAAACAAGGATTCCGTA
Source organism: Garcialebias charrua (assembly GCA_038048925.1). NCBI lineage: Eukaryota > Metazoa > Chordata > Actinopteri > Cyprinodontiformes > Rivulidae > Garcialebias > Garcialebias charrua. Next base: position 37,400 of record JBBPBX010012507.1, read on the forward strand.
TCTGGGCCACATTTGGGCCGAATGCAGTAGTTTTGTAGCACTTCTGGCCCACCTCCGGCCCAGATCCAATCCAGATCCGCAATCCACATCTGGGCCAGTTTTGGCCCGTTGGACAAAAAGACACCGGGCCGGATCCATTTTACAAATGCGGGCCAAATGTTTTCATACATTTGGCCCAGATCCGGCCCACATAACTTTTGCTGTCTGGGTCAGTTCATCTGGACAGTTTCTTTTTAGTAGAAACGTTTCACCCTCACTCCAGAGGGCTTCGTCAGTCAGAGTAGTCCCAAGCACACTGAAGTTACCCCACCAAGTAAACAACTTAAGTGGACCAACCAGTTTGCTGTAGCCAAGATGGTTTCTGGGGGCTGTCCTGTCCCTCGTCGACTCCTCCCAGGCAGGCAGACATGTCCAAAGTGGTTCAAGACAAGAAAGTTCATTCTCAATAGTCCAGGTATCAAATCCGCTCATTCTCAATCAGTTCATCTGGACAGTTTCTTTTTAGTAGAAACGTTTCACCCTCACTCCAGAGGGCTTCGTCAGTCAGAGTAGTCCCAAGCACACTGAAGTTACCCCACCAAGTAAACAACTTAAGTGGACCAACCAGTTTGCTGTAGCCAAGATGGTTTCTGGGGGCTGTCCTGTCCCTCGTCGACTCCTCCCAGGCAGGCAGACATGTCCAAAGTGGTTCAAGACAAGAAAGTTCATTCTCAATAGTCCAGGTATCAAATCCGCTCATTCTCAATCAGTTCATCTGGACAGTTTCTTTTTAGTAGAAACGTTTCACCCTCACTCCAGAGGGCTTCGTCAGTCAGAGTAGTCCCAAGCACACTGAAGTTACCCCACCAAGTAAACAACTTAAGTGGACCAACCAGTTTGCTGTAGCCAAGATGGTTTCTGGGGGCTGTCCTGTCCCTCGTCGACTCCTCCCAGGCAGGCAGACATGTCCAAAGTGGTTCAAGACAAGAAAGTTCATTCTCAATAGTCCAGGTATCAAATCCGCTCATTCTCAATCAGTTCATCTGGACAGTTTCTTTTTAGTAGAAACGTTTCACCCTCACTCCAGAGGGCTTCGTCAGTCAGAGTAGTCCCAAGCACACTGAAGTTACCCCACCAAGTAAACAACTTAAGTGGACCAACCAGTTTGCTGTAGCCAAGATGGTTTCTGGGGGCTGTCCTGTCCCTCGTCGACTCCTCCCAGGCAGGCAGACATGTCCAAAGTGGTTCAAGACAAGAAAGTTCATTCTCAATAGTCCAGGTATCAAATCCGCTCATTCTCAATCAGTTCATCTGGACAGTTTCTTTTTAGTAGAAACGTTTCACCCTCACTCCAGAGGGCTTCGTCAGTCAGAGTAGTCCCAAGCACACTGAAGTTACCCCACCAAGTAAACAACTTAAGTGGACCAACCAGTTTGCTGTAGCCAAGATGGTTTCTGGGGGCTGTCCTGTCCCTCGTCGACTCCTCCCAGGCAGGCAGACATGTCCAAAGTGGTTCAAGACAAGAAAGTTCATTCTCAATAGTCCAGGTATCAAATCCGCTCATTCTCAATCAGTTCATCTGGACAGTTTCTTTTTAGTAGAAACGTTTCACCCTCACTCCAGAGGGCTTCGTCAGTCAGAGTAGTCCCAAGCACACTGAAGTTACCCCACCAAGTAAACAACTTAAGTGGACCAACCAGTTTGCTGTAGCCAAGATGGTTTCTGGGGGCTGTCCTGTCCCTCGTCGACTCCTCCCAGGCAGGCAGACATGTCCAAAGTGGTTCAAGACAAGAAAGTTCATTCTCAATAGTCCAGGTATCAAATCCGCTCATTCTCAATCAGTTCATCTGGACAGTTTCTTTTTAGTAGAAACGTTTCACCCTCACTCCAGAGGGCTTCGTCAGTCAGAGTAGTCCCAAGCACACTGAAGTTACCCCTACCAAGTAAACAACTTAAGTGGACCAACCAGTTTGCTATAGCCAAGATGGTTTTCTGGGGGCTGTCCTGTCCCTCGTCGACTCCTCCCAGGCAGGCAGACATGTCCAAAGTGGTTCAAGACAAGAAAGTTCATTCTCAATAGTCCAGGTATCAAATCCGCTCATTCTCAATCAGTTCATCTGGACAGTTTCTTTTTAGTAGAAACGTTTCACCCTCACTCCAGAGGGCTTCGTCAGTCAGAGTAGTCCCAAGCACACTGAAGTTACCCCACCAAGTAAACAACTTAAGTGGACCAACCAGTTTGCTGTAGCCAAGATGGTTTCTGGGGGCTGTCCTGTCCCTCGTCGACTCCTCCCAGGCAGGCAGACATGTCCAAAGTGGTTCAAGACAAGAAAGTTCATTCTCAATAGTCCAGGTATCAAATCCGCTCATTCTCAATCAGTTCATCTGGACAGTTTCTTTTTAGTAGAAACGTTTCACCCTCACTCCAGAGGGCTTCGTCAGTCAGAGTAGTCCCAAGCACACTGAAGTTACCCCACCAAGTAAACAACTTAAGTGGACCAACCAGTTTGCTGTAGCCAAGATGGTTTCTGGGGGCTGTCCTGTCCCTCGTCGACTCCTCCCAGGCAGGCAGACATGTCCAAAGTGGTTCAAGACAAGAAAGTTCATTCTCAATAGTCCAGGTATCAAATCCGCTCATTCTCAATCAGTTCATCTGGACAGTTTCTTTTTAGTAGAAACGTTTCACCCTCACTCCAGAGGGCTTCGTCAGTCAGAGTAGTCCCAAGCACACTGAAGTTACCCTACCAAGTAAACAACTTAAGTGGACCAACCAGTTTGCTATAGCCAAGAGGGTTTTTGGGGGCTGTCCTGTCCCTCGTCGACTCCTCCCAGGCAGGCAGACATGTCCAAAGTGGTTCAAGACAAGAAAGTTCATTCTCAATAGTCCAGGTATCAAATCCGCTCATTCTCAATCAGTTCATCTGGACAGTTTCTTTTTAGTAGAAACGTTTCACCCTCACTCCAGAGGGCTTCGTCAGTCAGAGTAGTCCCAAGCACACTGAAGTTACCCCACCAAGTAAACAACTTAAGTGGACCAACCAGTTTGCTGTAGCCAAGATGGTTTCTGGGGGCTGTCCTGTCCCTCGTCGACTCCTCCCAGGCAGGCAGACATGTCCAAAGTGGTTCAAGACAAGAAAGTTCATTCTCAATAGTCCAGGTATCAAATCCGCTCATTCTCAATCAGTTCATCTGGACAGTTTCTTTTTAGTAGAAACGTTTCACCCTCACTCCAGAGGGCTTCGTCAGTCAGAGTAGTCCCAAGCACACTGAAGTTACCCCACCAAGTAAACAACTTAAGTGGACCAACCAGTTTGCTGTAGCCAAGATGGTTTCTGGGGGCTGTCCTGTCCCTCGTCGACTCCTCCCAGGCAGGCAGACATGTCCAAAGTGGTTCAAGACAAGAAAGTTCATTCTCAATAGTCCAGGTATCAAATCCGCTCATTCTCAATCAGTTCATCTGGACAGTTTCTTTTTAGTAGAAACGTTTCACCCTCACTCCAGAGGGCTTCGTCAGTCAGAGTAGTCCCAAGCACACTGAAGTTACCCCACCAAGTAAACAACTTAAGTGGACCAACCAGTTTGCTGTAGCCAAGATGGTTTCTGGGGGCTGTCCTGTCCCTCGTCGACTCCTCCCAGGCAGGCAGACATGTCCAAAGTGGTTCAAGACAAGAAAGTTCATTCTCAATAGTCCAGGTATCAAATCCGCTCATTCTCAATCAGTTCATCTGGACAGTTTCTTTTTAGTAGAAACGTTTCACCCTCACTCCAGAGGGCTTCGTCAGTCAGAGTAGTCCCAAGCACACTGAAGTTACCCCACCAAGTAAACAACTTAAGTGGACCAACCAGTTTGCTGTAGCCAAGATGGTTTCTGGGGGCTGTCCTGTCCCTCGTCGACTCCTCCCAGGCAGGCAGACATGTCCAAAGTGGTTCAAGACAAGAAAGTTCATTCTCAATAGTCCAGGTATCAAATCCGCTCATTCTCAATCAGTTCATCTGGACAGTTTCTTTTTAGTAGAAACGTTTCACCCTCACTCCAGAGGGCTTCGTCAGTCAGAGTAGTCCCAAGCACACTGAAGTTACCCCACCAAGTAAACAACTTAAGTGGACCAACCAGTTTGCTGTAGCCAAGATGGTTTCTGGGGGCTGTCCTGTCCCTCGTCGACTCCTCCCAGGCAGGCAGACATGTCCAAAGTGGTTCAAGACAAGAAAGTTCATTCTCAATAGTCCAGGTATCAAATCCGCTCATTCTCAATCAGTTCATCTGGACAGTTTCTTTTTAGTAGAAACGTTTCACCCTCACTCCAGAGGGCTTCGTCAGTCAGAGTAGTCCCAAGCACACTGAAGTTACCCCACCAAGTAAACAACTTAAGTGGACCAACCAGTTTGCTGTAGCCAAGATGGTTTCTGGGGGCTGTCCTGTCCCTCGTCGACTCCTCCCAGGCAGGCAGACATGTCCAAAGTGGTTCAAGACAAGAAAGTTCATTCTCAATAGTCCAGGTATCAAATCCGCTCATTCTCAATCAGTTCATCTGGACAGTTTCTTTTTAGTAGAAACGTTTCACCCTCACTCCAGAGGGCTTCGTCAGTCAGAGTAGTCCCAAGCACACTGAAGTTACCCCACCAAGTAAACAACTTAAGTGGACCAACCAGTTTGCTGTAGCCAAGATGGTTTCTGGGGGCTGTCCTGTCCCTCGTCGACTCCTCCCAGGCAGGCAGACATGTCCAAAGTGGTTCAAGACAAGAACATGTCTGCCTGCCTGGGAGGAGTCGACGAGGGACAGGACAGCCCCCAGAAACCATCTTGGCTACAGCAAACTGGTTGGTCCACTTAAGTTGTTTACTTGGTGGGGTAACTTCAGTGTGCTTGGGACTACTCTGACTGACGAAGCCCTCTGGAGTGAGGGTGAAACGTTTCTACTAAAAAGAAACTGTCCAGATGAACTGATTGAGAATGAGCGGATTTGATACCTGGACTATTGAGAATGAACTTTCTTGTCTTGAACCACTTTGGACATGTCTGCCTGCCTGGGAGGAGTCGACGAGGGACAGGACAGCCCCCAGAAACCATCTTGGCTACAGCAAACTGGTTGGTCCACTTAAGTTGTTTACTTGGTGGGGTAACTTCAGTGTGCTTGGGACTACTCTGACTGACGAAGCCCTCTGGAGTGAGGGTGAAACGTTTCTACTAAAAAGAAACTGTCCAGATGAACTGATTGAGAATGAGCGGATATACACATGATTGAAATTGTGTTTCTCTCAGTCCCTCGGTGCAACAGTAACCATCTAAACACTAAAACACTGAATTATTTAATAAACATAAGCATAAAATAGTAAAAGTGTAACACTGTCCTGAGTTTTTGCATAGTTTTTGCATAGAAATGTCTCCTCCGTCGCGTCGCTTTCGCTGGCTAGCTCGCTAGGAGTTAGCCAGGTAGCTTTTTTCTTGTGGCGTAGTTAGCGCCGTCGAGCAAAGCAATCTGTAGAGAGAGGAGAGAAAATACTTTGGGGTTAAGAGAAAATGTGCCGGACTAGCTCTAGCCAGTCCAGCAATACGCAGGAATAATTCTCTGTGCGCTCTGTGCAGGGAGCAAGCTCACCTCAAGTTGAGCGATGAAGCAACAGAGAAGTCCCGCGAAGAGTTAGTTCAGGTTTAGTGAGGTGAAGGGCAAAAAGAGAAAGATGGATGGGCGTCAGCCGCTTAAGTACCCAGAGGGCGGGGCCTCTGGCACGGCGGTGATGCCCTAGCCGTAAAGGCCTGAGTATATTCCTTCAGGTAATCGTACGGGGGCGCAATTCCCATAGCAAGTATGTTGCACCGAGAGACCAGACTGAAAGGGAACCGCCAGACAGAGCAAGTGTGGGATTCCTGGGTTTTTCTCTGCCACTCACTTTTTCTCCACAGCTAATCACCACAACTCATCACACCTGCTGCTGCCTGAGGAGACCTGAATAGGAGCTGCATACAAATTCCTGCCTGACCTCTCCTCAGTGCCGAGACAATTACCTTACGGTAACTCATGTTCAGCCAACTAACCTTTCTGATTACAGCCGGTCCTCACTGCCTGTGACTCTCCAGGGACTTCCATGCCCTGCTCTTTCAAGTCCTTCCACAGACCTCATCTCTCCACAAGGACTCTCCTGTGAATCAACAGTGTCTCATCAAAGGCAGCCAACAAACAAACCGTTTAGTTCAACCTGCTTCTCTCTCCAACCATTACTCACCTCTTCACTGGATCACCTCAAAACCCAGGATCCTTTCACCCCTTCTCGGGGCGAACCTACAAACACAAATGGTAAGAAGCGATTATTATTCATCATCAACATTCTCATCAAGGATTGTCTGAGGATATAAAGATACTCACCTTACCTCTCTTCCAGCCATGTAAGTACCTGGCACCTGGCTAATAACTGGTTTGCAAAGCTTTAAGTTGAATAAAAGAAAAAAGAAATCACATTTTTGAAGACCTCAAATAAAGTTTAAATTTGATCTGCAAATTATCTTAAAAATTATCACGAAATGATTAAGCTCCACATAAATTGTCCTGATTACTCGACACGCTTTGAAGCCTCGACACAGACGGACACATCACTAGTCTCCATAGTACGTAGATGCCTCTAAGACTGGCGCTGCCTGTTATTCCCCGATTTGTACGTGGAACACGATCCGTAGGATAGCTCATTTGCGCATGCGCTATAAGGAATACTTCCAGGTCGCACAGTTTGCCGTTGAATATGCTAGATTAAGGAAAATGTACTGGTATAATTCCGTTTATGAATAAGAACTGTCTTAATTTACTTAGAAAAGTATGTGCTCTCTCTTGGCCGATTTTCATTTAGCTAATTTACGCCACTCATATTTCCGTTAAAATCACTGACATATTTACGTCATGGTCTACCTAAATTATATGCAACTTCACCAATGAGTAACGCAGTTTCCCCATGGAAGCTCTTCCACTGCCATTAGAGCAGAGTGCATGTCTGCAGATGATATGGACACAAGCTGTGTCCTAATCCAGCGGCTGCATCCTTCGAAGGACCCGGTCTAACCGGTTGTCGTAGGCCGGGTCCAACAAAGATCATGTAGACCTGAAGTCAGCTGCTGTGAATTGGGATGGTCTAGCCTTCAGAGTTAAGTCGGCATATGTCCTGTCACCTAGTCAGTGTTGCTAGATTGGGCGGTTTTCATTCTCTATTTTGCAGGTAAAAATTGCTTTGGGCAGGTGTGTATAATTTGGGTGGATTTGGAGTCAGATCGGCAGTTTCTGAGTTAACCTATTAAAGAGCAACTCCACACCCTGTGGATCCTCCTTCAAAAATCTCCCTGAAAATGGGCGTGTCGAGAGACAAGGAGGGGTGGAGGTAGAGTTGTGCTTTTGTTCACGCCTCCACCTGCAACAACCTAAAACAAATTAAACCTCTAGCCAACAACATACACCAAGCAACAACAAAGAATAAACATGTAGATGTATTTATCTATTCCACCCATTCCATCCAAAACCAAAGGCCTAAAAAAATGAAAATGAAAAGAAAAAAAAAACCGCTTGTCAGGAGTGAAATGTAGCACTTCCATATAAGGTATGCACAGCTGCAGGACCTTCTCATCTCTGCAGGGGATTGGCTCTGCTTGAACCACCTTTGTGACATCAGAGTGTACAAGACACATCAGAGTGAACAGTCCTGACCAATATGAAAATTAAGGTGCAATAACCTCTGTTCAACCCAAAGGACTACCGTAAACACGTTTTTAGGCCAAAATATTGCCAATTAGCCGATTTACACAGATACGCACAATTATATGAAACTAAACACAGCCATAGTGCTATATAACATTTTGAACACATTCTAGGGAGTTTATCAGCTAAAAAAAGTTAATTTTGAGTTTAGTTCCTCTTTAAGGCTGCGCTTTTTTGCGCAAGTGAATTTGGCTTCTAAATCCCCCGCTCCCTTTCAGGGAGCTAGATAATGTCGATTCACATGCTAATGACCCATTAATTTTACACCTACACCCCCTCACCCCTCAGTCCAAAATCCTTGGACCCAGTGCAAGCCTTGTATAACACATAAGCATTTATCGCTGCTAGGTCAAGCATGTTGTAGAACATGGCAATGGGCAGCACCGTATACGTATAAACATGCAATCTGGTCCATTATTCATTCATTCATTCATTCAACCTTTATTTATACAGGCTAGCCTCGTTGAGCCACGGGGACGCATTTACAAGAGGGACCTGTCTCACTCACACCCAGGGTCAATATAGAGTTACCAATAAGTCTAAGTCTAATTATACCGGTATGTCAGTTGACCTCAGGTCATGTGACCTGTGTCGGTCCGTCAGTTGACCTCATGTCGTGTGACCTGTGTCGGTCCGTCAGTTGACTTAATGTCGTGTGACCTGTGTCATTTTGTCAGTTGACCTCAGGTCATGTGACCTGTGTCGGTCCGTCAGTTGACCTCAGGTCATGTGACCTGTGTCGGTCCATCAGTTGACCTCAGGTCGTGTGACCTGTGTCGGTCCGTCAGTCCGTCAGTTGACCTCAGGTCATGTGACCTGTGTTGGTCCGTCAGCTGACCTCAGGTCATGTGACCTATGTTGGTCGTCCGTTGACTTCAGGTCATGTGACCTGTGTCGATCCATCAGTTGACCTTAGGTCATGTGACCTATGTCGGTACGTCAGTTGACCTCATGCCATGTGACCTGTGTCGGTCTGTCAGTTGACCTCATGTCATGTGACCTGTGTCGTTTTGTCAGTTGACCTCAGGTCATGTGACCTGTGTTGGTCCATCACTTGACCTCAGGTCATGTGACTTGTGTCGGTCCGTCAGTTGACCTCAGGTCATGTGACCTATGTTGGTCCGTCAGTTGACCTCAGGTCATGTGACCTATGTCGGTACATCAGTTCACCTCATGATGTGTGACCTGTGTCGTTTTGTCAGTTGACCTCAGGTCATGTGACCTGTGTTGTTTTTGTCAGTTGACCTCAGGTCATGTGACCTGTGTCGATCCATCAGTTGACCTTAGGTCATGTGACCTGTGTCGGTCCATCAGTTGACCTCATGTCGTGTGACCTGTGTCGGTCCGTCAGTTGACCTCATGTCGTGTGACCTGTGTCGGTCCGTCAGTTGACTTCATGTTGTGTGACCTGTGTCGGTCCGTCAGTTGACCTCAGGTCATGTGACCTGTGTTGGTCCGTCACTTGACCTCAGGTCATGTGACATGTGTTGGTCCGTCACTTGACCTTAGGTCATGTGACATGTGTCGGTCCGTCAGTTGACCTTAGGTCATGTGACCTGTGTCGGTCCGTCAGTTGACCTCAGGTCATGTGACCTGTGTCGGTACGTCAGTTGACCTCATGCCATGTGACCTGTGTCGGTACGTCAGTTGACCTCATGCCATGTGACCTGTGTCCTTAGGTCATGTGACATATGTCGGTCCGTCAGTTGACCTTAGGTCATGTGACCTGTGTCGGTCCGTCAGTTGACCTCAGGTCATGTGACCTGTGTCGGTCCGTCAGTTCACCTCAGGTCATGTGACATGTGTCAGTACGTCACTTGACCTCAGGTCATGTGACCTGTGTCGGTATGTCAGTTGACCTCAGGTCATGTGACCTGTGTCGGTATGTCAGTTGACCTCATGCCATGTGACCTGTGTTGGTACGTCAGTTGACCTCATGCCATGTGACCTGTCAGTCCGTCAGTTGACCTCATGTCGTGTGACCTGTGTCGGTCCGTCAGTTGACCTCATGTCGTGTGACCTGTGTCAGTCCGTCAGTTGACTTCATGTCGTGTGACCTGTGTTGTTTTGTCAGTTGACCTCAGGTCTTGTGACCTGTGTCGGTCCGTCAGTTGACCTCAGGTCATGTGACCTGTGTCGGTCCGTCAGTTGACCTCATGTCATGTGACCTGTGTCGGTCCGTCAGTTGACAGACAACTATAGGTCAAGCATGTTGTAGAACACGGCAATGGGCCACCTGCATGTGCCGGCACGCACCATATATACATTGGCCAAGGACAAGGAGAGAGACAGTACTTGTAAGCAAAATAATTTATTTGACAGAACATCAGGGTTACAGGATAATCAGCACAGCAGAATAAGACAATTTTATGCATAAAATTGTTCTGGAGCAGACAAACCTTTCCGTTCAGTGGATGTCCCAAAATGCTCAACTGTGAGATAACTTCAGGGTCTGTTATGTGTGAATTCAGGTCAGGGTCTCTCTTCTGAGTAAGGGGGGAAGTGCAAGCAGACTTACCTGGTGGAAACATTGGAATGCAGTCTGGTGTGGTGGGTGTGTCTGAGTTATGTGCACGCATATTTATAACAAAAGGCAGTTAATGGCCCACTAATTGTTGAGGAGAAGGAGGGGGTTTGTCCTCAGGATCTTGAAAATTCAGTCACTCTAGTGTTAAACACATTTCAAACAATCATTCACCATTATTTCATAGCAAAGCTCCTCTGACCTTTCTCCATCACTGATTGGCTATTGTCATTTGCCAGGGCGATCACAACAGAGAACTGGTGAGGCAGTTTTCGTGGACACCTCGTTGAGTGGGCTGGTCCGTAGCGCCGGTACGTCGGAGCGGGCGCCATATTGGATGTGGCAGAGCTCACGGTCAACTGATAGAAGGAAACGGACTGAACTTCATAAAGAACCGTTCTACAAAGTGTGTTATGTTAATGCCTGTCATTCACACACACTAATATATTTGGAAAACAAACAGGTACCATAGACAACATTTATAACTTTTAAAGTGATTGTTAAAAATGTTTATTCCTTAAATGTTTAGGTTATAGGTAAACACTAAGCCAACAATATTTTGAGTGTTTACAACTACTAACATGTATAAAACAATTACTGTGGTGATAAATATAGAAATATTCATATTAAACATTTAATTTGTGTCTATAATAATCAAATCCTGAAATGTGACGTGTTCCATCCATCCATTTTCTTCCGCTTATCCGGGGTCGGGTCGCGGGGGTAGCAGCCTAAGTAGGGAGGCCCAGACTTCCCTCTCCCCAGCCACTTGGAGCAGCAACTCTGGGGGAATCCCAAGGCGTTCCCAGGCCAGCCGAGAAACATAGTCCCTCCAGCGTATCCTGGGTCTTCCTCTGGGTCTCCTCCCACATTTAACTGATTTTGATTCTTCTTCGTTCGGCTTTTCCCTTTTCAGGGGTCGCCACAGCGAGTCATCCTCCTCCACCTCACTCTGTCCTCTGCATCCTCTGTCCTCACTCCAACTACCTTCATGTCCTCTCTAACTGCATCCATATATCTCCTCTTCGGCCTACCTCTTTGTCTTTTTCCTGGCAGCTGCATTTCTAACATCCTTCTACCAATATACTCACTGTCCCTCCTCTGGACATGTCCAAACAATCTCAGTCTGGCCTCCCTAACTTTAACTCCCAGTTGTTCAACATGTGCTGTACCTCTGATGATCTCATTCAAAGTCAAAAGTCAAAGTCAACTTTATTGTCAGAACTGCAATATGTACAGGACATACACAGGATTGAAATTACGTTTCTCTCAGTCCCTCGGTGCAACAGTAACCATCTAAACACTAAACACTAAAACATTTAATAAACATAAGCATAAAATAGTAAAAGTGTAACACTGTCCTGAGTTTTTTCATAGTAGTATAAAAGTATGAAAATTTACACCAACACTGAAACACCAAACACCCCTAAAACACCAAACACCCAATGAACATAAGCATAAAATGAAATAATAAAAGTGTAATACTGTCCTGAGTTTTTGCATAGTAGTATAAAAAGTATATCTATAAAATAAACTGAAGGTTCTAGCATTGACATTTGCAAAGAGTGGCACAGCAGCATATGAGTTAATGTACACAGTATATGTATGAGGTAGTTGATGTTGGTATAGAGGCAAAGTGGCATATGCAGTGAGGCACATAAGACACATTTGGCATCCTTAGATAAGGCTCCATCCTTAGATAAGTCACCGATTCTGTTCATAACTTTTATGGACAGAATTTCTAGGCGCAGCCAAGGTGTTGAGAGGATCCGTTTTGGTGGCCTTAGAATCGCTTCTCTGTTTTTTGCAGATGATGTGGTCCTACTGGCTTCATCAGTTCGTGATTTACAACTTTCACTGGAGCGGTTTGCAGCCGAGTGTGATGCGGCCGGGATGAGGATCAGTTCCTCCAAATCCGAGGCCATGGTCTTGAGCCGGAAAAGGGTAGCATGCCCTCTCCGGGTCGGGGAGGAGGTCCTGCCCCAAGTGGAGGAGTTTAAGTATCTCGGGATCTTGTTCACGAATGAGGGAAAACTGGAGCGTGAGATCGATAGGCGGATAGGTGCAGCGTCCGCAGTGAAGCGGGCGCTGTACCGGTCTGTCGTGGTGAAGAGAGAGCTGAGTCAAAAGGCAAAGCTCTCAATTTACCGATCGATCTACGTTCCCACCCTCATCTATGGTCATGAGCTTTGGGTTATGACCGAAAGAACAAGATCTCGGATACAAGCGGCTGAAATGAGTTTTCTCCGCAGGGTGTCTGGACTCTCCCTTAGAGATAGGGTGAGAAGCTCAGTCATCCGGGAGGGACTCGGAGTAGAGCCGCTGCTTCTCACATCCGTGTATGGTTCGTTCTTTCGTTATTCCGTTTCAAAATAAAAACCAAATAACCAAACAAGCTTTGGTTATTCGGTTTTTTCGTTTTAAAACGAAATTACAAAAACGGTTTTTAAACGGTTTTTTCGTTATTTTGTTTTTAAAACGAAATTAGAAAAACAGAAATTGCAAAAATAAAAAAAAGGTGCGATTTGGTTTTTGGTTAAACAAAAGACGAGCTTTTATTTTGTTAATTGAACAAGGGAGTTTATGGCGGAACCGGAAATGAACTCCCGGTGCTGTGCGAATTTGAGAATCTGAGCTGCGTGAAGCTGACACTCCACCCACGTCAAACCAGCACTAACGGAGCACTAACCATTCATACTTTTTGCTTTAATTTTTGACGTGTGTGGGGTGTCAGCTGAGAATCTGTTCCCCCTGTGTCGGGAGCGCGCACTGCAACCCGAGAGGCGGATCCGACCGTGTTCACGCGCATCTCTCTGTGAAACAAGTCCACACTATCTTGTCACGGTTATAACTCATTTTAATACTCCTGGTGATAGATAAATAAATAAATATAAACCCTCCACTAACAAAATAAACCTGGTCTTGTGTGGGGTGTTATAACCTACAGTTTTTTTCGCTGACAGAATCTAGATTTGGTAACCTGCCAAATACAAATTTGAATAATAATACAAATTATCAGTCAGCCACCAACACATCATATATATTTATAATTTTTATTACTAATATTAAAGGATGGAAGCAGCTGAAGAAAACTTCCTGCAAAGATACAGTAAGTGTAGGCTTTCTGGTAGGCTAAATCTCGTTCAAATTAAAAATGACTGGAGAAAAATTATTTCTAGCTGCTATTTTTGTTAGTTAATGTCTGTTTTTTTTTTTTCATTATTTGAGAGAAAAAATTGAGATTTTAGAAATAAAGTCAGAGTCAGAGAATCTTTATTGTCATTTGCACCACATGTGGTACGTGATGAAAGGAGATTATGTACACAGGGTCCCAGTTACATCCAACAATAAAATGTAAAAGAACAGTAATAACATCTAAGATATGAACTAAGAAAAACATCAACTAAAAATACACTAAATAAAAAATACACACAGCACTAATATCATAGAAAACCATTACTCCACACAGCAGCTGTGTGAGCAGATGTGCACAATGAACATAGCAACATGAAACAGATCAGCAGCAACATGAAACAGATCAGCAGCAACATGAAACAGATCAGCAGCAACATGAAACAGATCAGCAGCAACATGAAACAGATCAGCAGCAACATGAAACAGATCAGCAGCAACATGAAACAGATCAGCAGCAACATGAAACAGATCAGCAGCAACATGAAACAGATCAGCAGCAACATGAAACAGATCAGCAGCAACATGAAACAGATCAGCAGCAACATGAAACAGATCAGCAGCAACATGAAACAGATCAGCAGCAACATGAAACAGATCAGCAGCAACATGAAACAGATCAGCAGCAACATGAAACAGATCAGCAGCAACATGAAACAGATCAGCAGCAACATGAAACAGATCAGCAGCAACATGAAACAGATCAGCAGCAACATGAAACAGATCAGCAGCAACATGAAACAGATCAGCAGCAACATGATGTGATATTTCACAGTGATTATTCTGGTTATTTATTCATGAGTCTAACAGCCTCAGGGTAGAAGCTGTTCCTCAGTCTAGTGGTTCTACACTTGATGCTCCTCAACCTCCTTCCTAGGCTGAAATACACCTGAGCGTCCTCAGGTACGCCACTCTACGCGCGCATTTTGTGCACGTGTTTTGCTGCTATACTTCAGAAACTATCAGCTTTCAAACGCTCGCGTTCTCCTTGTTGTAATATGAGCAGCTGCGCACGGAGGGGACTCAACTGAGCTCGCTGATTGGTCACTTGCTGACACGCCTACTGAAATGATTGACAGCTTTCAGTCAGCTCATGAGCAGCTCGCTCAGACTTCTGCGGTGTTCTGATACGGTGTTTCTACTATATATGTTATAAAAAGTTCTCTCAGAAATAAAAATAATAACAGGGAGTGCTTTTCCTGCAGCACACAGCCCACCAGGGAATATTTAAAACATCGCGCACCCAGGTAGGACCTGAATTCATTCATTTCATTCATGGAGTGAACGGAGGAAGAAGTGATTACTTGACTTTAGGCAAAAAAACAAAAGAAAAGGCCCGATCAGCGATAAAGAAGGGGAATTTATTTCATTTGTGTAACATACAAAACAGTCCGGCGCCGGGGAAGTTTATGGTCAGACACCGCGCATCGCGCACGCGGACGTAAAAAAAAAGCTTTGCGCGTATGTGCCCTGAGGGGCTACGCGGGGCTACGCTTTTGCCTTGACGTACGTACGTTGCGTATAGGCGTATCGTGAGAACGCTCAAGTGTATCTCGGCCTTAAGGGGAGTGGGGCAAAAAGTGTGTGCTGGGTGAGTGGGGTCCTTCATGATGCAGGTGGCTCTCTTCCTGCATCTGGAGGTGTAAATGTCTGTGATGGTGGGGAGACTGACTCCAACATCTTCTGTGCAGCCTTCACCACTCTCTGTAGAGCTTTTCTTTCTGCAACTGTGCAGCCTCCATGCCACACGTTGATGCTGGAGCACAGGATGCTCTCCACTGCACACCTGTAGAAGGAGGTGAGGACTGGGCTGCTCAGACCAGCTCGTCTCAGCCGTCTGAGGAAGTAGAGTCTCTGATGACCTTTCTTGATCAGGCTGGTGGTGTTGTTGCTCCAGCTGAGGTTATCATTCATGTGTACACCCAAGTACTTGTAGCTGGAGACCACTTCCACTGCAGATCCTCTTATGTTCAGTGGGGTGTGGGTGTGTTTGTTCCTGTGAAGTGGATACATATTTTTAAAAATCTATTATAAAAAGCAGTGTTTGAGTTGTTACACTGTTTAATATATAATTGCCAGATTCACTCACATGTTGTCACAACTGATGGTAAGGCTGGTGCACCTCTCTTAAGACCCCACCGACTCTGGTTTCTCCAGCATGTATCCCAATAGATGACAAGTATCCCGTCATAAATTTCCGTCCATAGGATGGTCCTGTCTAACACACACACAAATGTAAAATGTTATCTGATGTACTGCAGTCAAACCAGTCAACATTAGTTCTCTCTTAAAGATTTGTGTGGCTCATACATGGTGCATTACAATAAGAGAAACAGAAAGTGCCCCTGCAGTCAAAAAACAATGAGAGAAATGAGATACATATTTATAAACAATATACAATTATGCCATACTTATTACTTTCACATACCTATAATATATCAAGAATAAATATGTCAGTTTTAGATTTTGTATAAAAGAGCAAAGTCAAAGTACCTCAAAATGCTTCTTTCAGTTTGCTTATGACCTCTATTCAAAATTCATATTTCATGTTCAGTGTTACAAAGAAGAAGTTAATATTTATTTGTTTGATGGCTGTTACTATTTTTTCCTGAAAAGGTGTTTACGATATATATATATATATATATATATATATATATATATATATATATATATATATATATATAATATATATATATATATGTGTGTGTGTGTGTGTGTGTGTATGTATGTGTGTAAGCATATATACACACACACTTTTGTTTAATCAATCAACATTTTCAATAGAAGTTATAGATAAGCAAACTGAAATTAGCATTTTGAAGTACTTTGAATTGCTGTTTACCCCAAAATCTAAATTAAAACTATGACATATTTATTCTGGATGTATTATAGGTACGTGAAGGTAATAGGTACGAGATAAATGTACATTGTTAATAATTATGCCTCTCTCATTATTTTATATATTTTTTGGCCTGCAAGAGGACCCCTGCTGGTCCATTACTGTAACGCACCATGTTTACACAATGCCTAGAGAAAGCTAACGTCAGCTAGCTTGTATTTACAAGTTTCACTCATTTTATCGCAGTATATTGTCCATAAACTTTGGTACATACTTGGTAAACTGAAGAAAGTA
>JBBPBX010012508.1:0-14352 GCA_038048925.1 Garcialebias charrua
AGTAAGTCAATGCATGTATTGTTACCATTTTGGTTCTACAATTAAAGTAGACAAGGTAGCCATTTTGATTTAATAAGCACATTAGGTAAAGCGGCCATTTTGATTGAACATGCAAGTTGGGTGAAGCGGCCATTTTGGCATTCACACATGCATTTTCTCAGGAAATGCAATCTAGTTGTGTGAATGCCAACAAGGCATTCACACTATAGAGATTGTGTTTATATTTGTGTGAATGCCAACAAGGCATTCACACTATAGAGATTGTGTTTATATTTGTGTGAATGCCAACAAGGCATTCACACTATAGAGATTGTGTTTATATTTATTATTATTATTATCTACAGTTTATAGATGTTACTATCTTCACTCCGTACGTTTTTTGGCATGTAACTACTCGCACAGTTTTGGTGCGATTTCAACAATTCATATATCAAAATGTTCAGCTCATTTAGGACAATCCGGCTATGACTTTTGGTAATGCTGCAACTTTAGCTTTTTGAGATATTCAGCCTTTTCGGCCATCTTTTTCCCATTGAAAATGAATGGAGCTAAAATGAAATGGCCGTTTGGGGGCTTTATTATATCCTAAATCTCACCAAATTTGGCAGACTCATCACTCAGACATGCAGGAGTAACAAATGATCAAAACCTCATGTTTTCATATATGATGAAGGGGCGTGGCCTGGCCTCAAAGTTAGGTATCTCGCCATGAAAAACGAAACACTAATAGCACCTACACGAAAACTGTCTAATACATCAAACCTTCAGTGATTGACCCACAACCAGTCCCCTGCAATACTGAATGGTCAAATCATGACATTAATTAAGCCACGCCCCCTCACAACAGGAAGTGTACAGTTGTACATTGAACGTCCCGATCGGACACCTGTTACCTAATCAGCGTGACGGTCTGTCCAGTGACCAAAGACATGTTGCTGTAACAAGCTTTCCAACACTGACCGTTTTGGGTGGAGCATGTGGGCGTGGCAATATGGCGAATCAGACGTAACGCCATCACAAACGAAACACTAATAGCACCTACACGAAAACTGTCTAATACATCAAACCTTCAGTGATATACCCACATCCGGTCCCCTGCAATACTGACTGGTCAAATCATGACAATAACTAAGCCACGCCCCCTCACAACAGGAAGTGTACAGTTGTACATTGAACGTCCGGATTGGACACCTGTTACCTAATCAGCGTGACGGTCTGTCCAGTGACCAAAGACATAGTGTTGTAACAAGCTTTCCAACAATGACTGTTTTGGGTGGAGCATGTGGGCGTGGCGATGTGGCGAATCAGACGTAACGCCGTCACAATACGTTTGGCCTTTGGGGAGCTTTATCATATCCCAAAACTCACCAAATTTGGCAGACTCGTCAGGACTGGTGAGTATACAAGCAGCAAAATGAGGTAATGTCTGCAATCATGAAACATATTTAAAGATGTTCAAGCAGTGGTTTTAAAGCAATAAAATAATAATAAAAATAATGTTTTTTTTTTATGCCACCTTTTTTGGTTTTCTTAATTTTAGAATATTTGGTTGTTTTTGTATGATTTATCAACCAAACCTTATATTTTGCATGAAAGCATGTATTTAATTGTGGCTGAAGAATGCAATGCCTCTGCGTGAGTGCAGTTACAGCGTGCGCTCTCAGGACATGATTACCGTATTTTCCGGTGTATACACTGCACTAAAACCATAGATATACGGTAAGATCTGATGTAGTATATCTCCGTATCCTTTACATATACTTATACTTATATTTCCGGATATTCCCGGAAATGGACCGCAATGATCCTTAAAAAATCCCAAGATCCCAAAATCCGGATACTTATCTTTGGCAGGCCCTTGACAAATAACAGCCACATTTATTTTGGATCTGCCGAAGATAAGTATCCATATTTTGGGATTTTTTAAGGATCATTGCGGGCCATTTCCGGGAATATCCGAACACAGATCCTTCCGTATATCTATGGTTTTAGTGCAGTGTATAGGTCGCACCTTTTTATGTTTTTTTCAAGGCCTGCGACCTATACTCAGGTGCGACCTATATATGGCTTGTTATCACTTTCGGTGAAACAAATTTTTAAATCCAGCTCATTTCACAATTACGTTCATTTATTAAGGAAAAGTTCAGCTCAGACATATATTTGCTATAATTTTTATCAAACAAATAATTGTTTTTAAGTGTTAATCTTCTTAAAAGCCTTGCTGTGCGCTCCTGTGGCAGACATTTGCAGCAGAGCTAAACGTAGGTGCGACCTATACACCAGTGCGACCTATCTAGGGATTTTTCCAATCTATTGGTGATAATTGGACAATGCGACCTATACACAGGTGCGACCTATACACCAGAGAGAATTTATTGTCATTTGCACCGCATGTAGTACATGTGTTGAAAACGAGATTATGTACACAGGGTCCCAGTTACATCCAACAACAAATGCAAGAGAAGAACAATAATAACATCTAGGTGTATAGGTGCGACCTATACACCAGAAAATACTGTACCTGCAGTGTTCCGTCAGTGAGAACTAAACTTGGCAAAAGGGCCTTCTCCTACTCCGCTCCTGCTTCATGGAATATCTTACAAAAAGATCTGAAGCTCTCGACCTTGACTTCTCTAAATGGCTTTAAAGGTATTGTGACAATATGCTAAAACATAGACATCTTTAGAAAGAGGAGCTACTCAGCTTTGATTTTTTTTGTGCACAGATGCTTCGAATAATTAATATATAAAAGTATTTTTAATAAACGTAACTCTGCAGTGCGTCGCAGTTTTCCGGTGGAGAAAGGAGGGGCCAAACGCCGACACATTTTTATGACGCAATTTAATGAACGCACATTGTAAATAACAATGGCAGAGAATATAGAAACCGAGGAATTAAGCAATTTAAGTGAAGATTTGAGCGATTTGTCTTCAGTTTGGGAAGCCGAAGTTCCCTTTCAGTTCGGTCTCTCGGTGCAGCATACGTGCTATGGGAATTGCGCCCCCGCGCGATTACCTGAAGGAATACATTCACGCCTTTTACGGCAGGGGGCGTCACCCCGCGCCAGAGGTACCGCCCTTTAGGTACTTAGGCGACTGACGCCCCTCCAACTGTCTCTTTTTGCCCTTCACCTCGCAAAAACCTGAACTACCTCTCTTCGCGGGACTTCTCTGCTGCTCCATCGCTCAACTTGAGGTGAGCTCGCTCCCTGCACAGAGCGCACAGAGAATTTTTCCCTGCGTACTGCTGGACTAGCGAAAGCTAGCCCAGCACATTTCTATAACCTCAAAGTTTTTTTCTCTCCTCTCTCTACAGGTTGCTTCGCTCAACGGCGTTATAACTACGCCACAACCGCTACCCCGGCTAACATACTTAGCGGGCTAGCCAGCGAAAGCGACACGACGGAGGAGACACTTGAACAAAGAAGAAAAAGGATTCTGGAAGGTCTCGCTCACCTTATCTCGGACATGCCTCCGGAGAAGGGAAAGCGAAAGACAAAACTTCAAAGGAAAACCAGCGGGACGGCGAGCCCAACCTCGCGCGCCTGTCCCAGTGGCTGTCGATTTGCTCTTGCAACGACGGACACCCAGGAGGCCTGTCCAGTCTGCCTGGGTATATTTCATGCAAGACAAGCTCTGGACGCGCCCGATTCTTGCCCACACTGCAGCCAGATGCTGGATACGGTGCTGCGGCATCGGGTGGACCTCGTGGCTAAGGCCATGGGAAGCTCAACTGGTCCACAAAACCCAGACACCACGGAGACCCTCACTCCGACCCCAGAGCTCGAACACATGGCTCTACACGACAGCACGCGCGTCGAATGGGGCGACAGCCCTGACCCGCTTGCTCCCATGGTGGACCTAACAGTCGAGTTCGACACCAGAGGCATGATGAATGAAGACGAGATCTCCATCTCAGCCTCGGGCGAATTTTCAGGAGGAACCAGAACTCGAGATCGAGGATCCGGGAGAGGACCTCCCCAGGACCCCGATACCTGCGCTCCCTGAAACGGACTTCTCCATCCCGGCCCTGTTCGACCTGTGCCACAGAGCAGCGGACGCGTTGAACATCCCCTGGCCGGAACCCCCACCTCGCCAACAGGTCACGAGGCTGGCGGGGAACTATTTTTATTCAAAACAACAGGTTGCAACAAGGCAAAGGATGCCCGTGTTCCCAGACTTCCTCACGGAACTGACCCGCACCTGGCCTCAGCCACGAGCGCCCATGCTCCTCCCTCTCTCACAATTCCTCGACGTGGAGGGCATGGATCAGGTGGGAATAGCTAATGCACCTCAGATTGAGGACAAGCTAGCGTCCCACCTAGCTCCCAGATCATCAGGAACAAAGCCGACTCTCCCCAGCAAAGCTTACAGAGCCTCAGCGTCGCTTCTCGAGAAGCGCTACAGAGCTCAAGGACTCGCGGCTCGCACCATGAACGCGTCAGCGATGATGCAGGCTTACCTCGCAGAAAAACTCCAACAACTGCAGGAAACCTCAGATAAGCAAGCTGCTGCCGAATTACTGGACGAAGCCCGCAGAGCTACAGACTTCGTTCTCTGTATGATGGGGACAGCTGCTGTGGCTCAGGGCAGAGGTATGGCGGAAGTGGTCATCGCGCTCCGCCACCTGTGGATGACGTTGACGGATTTACCGGAGGGACAAAAGGTGCCTTTTCTCCACCACTCGATAGAAGCGGAGGGACTTTTTGGCCAGACTTTGGAGCGAATCCAAACCAAGCTGGACCAAAGGCGCAGGCAGGCTGAAGCCCTCAGGGTGGGCATTCCTCGTCGGAGTTTCGCCCCCCCCAGAGAGCCCGCTGGAAGCAGACCTGCACAGCCGCGGCACCGCTCGACGACGCGTGCGCCACCGCAGAAGCGGACAGCATACGAGGAGGAGCCTCGGCAGAGACCCCCGCCGAACCAACCTCGCTCCGAGCACGCATGGACTAAAAATAGGTTTGTCCCACGCCAAGCGAGCAGGCATAGGGCCTCCTCGGCGAACCGGGACACTCGTCAAAAACATGCCTGATGAACCAGGCCCACGTTTACACTTTAGATGACCTTCCGCCCACGCGGTAACGGGAGTGTTCGCACCTTGTTCAGACTTTATTTGTAGCAAAGTACAAATGGCTGATAACTCTGTTGCATGCACAAACCATGTTCTCCCTGCTGTGAGTGACATCAAATCATGTATGTCGTTCACGTAAGCACGAATAAAACTCATAAAACAGCACATCCCTGTTTTATTGAAGAAAAAAACACACCAACACAAATAACGTCAACAGTACAGGCCTCTGGCCTGTCGGCCGTCATAAGGGGGGGGGGCACATCCCCCTCCCTCACGGCTCATGGGGTGCCAGCTTATTAAATAAGCCCCAGCAGGGTGCCTCTGGACCTGTCTCCAGAAGACAGACCCAGAGGCGTCTGCGAACAGACCCTACACCTCTCGCAGAGACAGGTGGGAAAGGGCACGTGTCCCAGCCCCCGCTCCGTTATGAGCAAGGGGCCGGCTAATACACTAACCAGACGACCACGTGACAGGTTCGCACAACAGGAGAGCACGTCGGACGCCCCAAAGCAGGCACATTTTTCCCACCCTCAAAGCCGTGGCTGTGATCACGTTACTGTGCGTGTAAAAGGATCGGAGTTGAACCAGAATTTTCCTCCTGATTTTGAAAGGAAACTGGGTTCCATCCATCCATCCATCCATCTTCTTCCGCTTATCCGGGGTCGGGTCGCGGGGGTAGCAGCCTAAGTAGGGAGGCCCAGACTTCCCTCTCCCCAGCCACTTGGAGCAGCTCCTCCGGGGGAATCCCAAGGCGTTCCCAGGCCAGCCGAGAAACATAGTCCCTCCAGCGCGTCCTGGGTCTTCCTCTGGGTCTCCTCCCGGTGGGACATGCCCGGAACACCTCACCAGGGAGGCGTCCAGGAGGCATCCTAACCAGATGCCCGAGCCACCTCAACTGGCTCCTCTCGATGTGGAGAAGCAGCGGCTCTACTCCGAGTCCCTCCCGGATGACTGAGCTTCTCACCCTATCTCTAAGGGAGAGTCCAGCCACCCTGCGGAGAAAACTCATTTCAGCCGCTTGTATCCGAGATCTTGTTCTTTCGGTCATAACCCAAAGCTCATGACCATAGATGAGGGTGGGAACGTAGATCGATCGGTAAATTGAGAGCTTTGCCTTTTGACTCAGCTCTCTCTTCACCACGACAGACCGGTACAGCGCCCGCTTCACTGCGGACGCTGCACCTATCCGCCTATCGATCTCACGCTCCAGTTTTCCCTCATTCGTGAACAAGATCCCGAGATACTTAAACTCCTCCACTTGGGGCAGGACCTCCTCCCCGACCCGGAGAGGGCATGCTACCCTTTTCCGGCTCAAGACCATGGCCTCGGATTTGGAGGAACTGATCCTCATCCCGGCCGCATCACACTCGGCTGCAAACCGCTCCAGTGAAAGTTGTAAATCACGAACTGATGAAGCCAGTAGGACCACATCATCTGCAAAAAACAGAGAAGCGATTCTAAGGTCACCAAAACGGATCCTCTCAACACCTTGGCTGCGCCTAGAAATTCTGTCCATAAAAGTTATGAACAGAATCGGTGACAAAGGGCAACCTTGGCGGAGTCCAACTCTCACCGGAAACGAGCCTGACTTACTGCCGGCAATGCGGACCAAGCTCTGACACCGGTCGTACAGGGACCTAACAGCCCTTATCAAAGGGCCTGGTACCCCATACTCCCGGAGTACCCCCCACAGAACCCCCCGAGGGACGCGGTCGAATGCCTTCTCCAAGTCCACAAAGCACATGTAAACTGGTTGGGCAAACTCCCACGCACCCTCCAGGACCCTGCTGAGGGTGTAGAGCTGGTCCAGTGTTCCACGACCAGGACGAAAACCACACTGCTCCTCCTGAATCCGAGGTTCGACTATCCGACGGACCCTCCTCTCCAGAACCCCTGAATAGACCTTACCAGGGAGGCTTAAGAGTGTGATCCCCCTATAGTTGGAACACACCCTACGGTCCCCCTTTTTAAATAGGGGAACCACCACCCCAGTCTGCCAATCCAAGGGAACTGCCCCCGATGTCCACGCGATATTGCAGAGTCGCGTAAGCCAACACAACCCTACAACATCCAGAGCCCTAAGGAACTCCGGGCGAATCTCATCCACCCCCGGAGCCTTGCCACCGCGGAGCTTTTTAACCACCTCGGCGACCTCAGCACCAGAGATCGGAGAACCCGACCCAAAGTCCCCAGGCTCTGCTTCCTCAGTGGAAGACGTGCCAGTAGGATTGAGGAGGTCTTCGAAGTATTCCGCCCACCGACTCACAACATCCCGAGTTGAGGTCAGTAGCACGCCACCTCCACCATAAATGGTGTTGGTCTCGTACCTCTTTCCCCCCCTGAGACGCCGGATGGTGGACCAGAATCGCCTCGAAGCCGTACGGAAGTCATTCTCCATGGCCTCTCCGAACTCCTCCCACGCCCGAGTTTTTGCCTCAGCAACCACCCGAGCCGCATGCCGCTTGGACTGCCGGTACCTATCAGCTGCTTCCGGGGTCCCACAAGCCAAAAAGGCCCAATAGGACTCCTTCTTCAGCCTGACAGCATCCCTCACTGCCGGTGTCCACCACCGGGTTCGAGGGTTGCCACCACGACAGGCACCAACAACCTTGCGGCCACAGCTCCGATAAGCTGCCTCGACAATAGAGGCGCGGAACACGGCCCACTCGGACTCCATGTCCCCCGCCTCCCTTGGAACGTGTTCAAAGCTCTCCCGGAGGTGGGAGTTAAAGCTCCGTCTTACGGGAGACTCTGCCAGACGTTCCCAGCAGACCCTCACAATACGTTTGGGTCTGCCAGGTCTGACCGGCATCCTCCCCCACCATCGGAGCCAACTCACCACCAGGTAGTGGTCAGTTGACAGCTCCGCCCCTCTCCTCACCCGAGTGTCCAAGACATGCGGCCGCAGATCAGATGAGACGACAACAAAGTCGATCATCGAACTGCGACCTAGGGTGTCCTGGTGCCAAGAGCACATATGGACACCCTTATGCTTAAACATGGTGTTCGTTATGGACAATCCATGACGAGCACAGAAGTCCAATAACAGAACACCACTCTGGTTCAGATCAGGGGGGCCGTTCCTCCCAACCACACCCCTCCAGGTCTCACTGTCATTGCCCACGTGAGCGTTGAAGTCCCCCAGTAGAACAAGGGAGTCCCCAGGAGGCGCACTCTCCAATACCCCCTCCAAGGACTCCAAAAAGGGTGGGTAGTCTGCAGTGGTGGGCCTCCGACCGCTAGGTAGCGCTGTTGCGCTAATCCGCTTGTAGCGTTGCTAAATAATCTGTTAGCTTTACAGCGGATTGACTAAGTTTTATAATTCATAAGCGGATTTATGCTATTTTTATTTAAAATGCAGTACCGCTAATAACTAATTATCTATCAGTAAAAACGAAATAACGTATTTACGAGCAGCGCCGGATGTGGTCCGTCACAAAAAAGCGTCCCCCTCAGTCTCTTGGTGTGTGCTCTCTCTATAGCAGTTAGCAGCCAGTGTGTTACTCTGCAGCCTTATTGCTTGTTTTCGAAGAGTCAGACGAAGACTTTTTAACATGGAGGGTGAACTTATGGATGTTTCTCAGGGCCTACGCGACGCGTCTGGATTTAAAAATAGAATTTCGCCACATTAGCACTCTTCAAAATGGCGTCCGCGACGGCCAAAGAAGCCAGGATTTTACAACAAAACACGGTAAAACAATTATTTCTTTGCTGAGAAAAAATATATTTCATAGCTGACGTTATAGCACAAGTTTTTCTGAGCTTGAGAGTTTCACGAAATGGTCAAATCTGCTGGATTTATACTTAAAAAAGTGAACTTTAAGTATACTTCTTTTTGCTAAGGGTCTCCTGGTTCTGGAGGAGTTCTGACCCACTCTTCTTTCCATTGTTGCTTCAGTTCTTTGAGGTTTCTGCTCTCTGAAGGTTTCAGGTTCAGGTTCTGGACTCTGACTGGGCCGTTGATTTGATTTGATTTGATGTTTATTCATTCATTTTAAAAGAACAATACAAAACAGTTTCATCAGATAGAAGAATACAAGTAGGATCAAATGAAAGGAGCAGAAAGAAGATGAAATCTTATTATATCTGCCCCTTGTTTATTTCACAGTTTGTTCAACCAATGATAACCTTCAAACTACATCACAAAATGAATAAATCTACTAATTTATCTAACTGTAATACTGTACACAAACACACTAAGCTACATCATATATAGTTTTTGAGCAAGTCCTTTTCGACCTTTTTCTTAAATGTATACAACTCAAACAACTTACTGTATAACAGTTCATGCACCGCTAGTTGGCAGTGTAGTGCAAATATTGCATAACTTGCTGCTACCAATTGTTGAATTTAATTAGCGGATTAGAATTAGCTTCCCCTAATTTTCATAAGACATTAGTGCTTTTGAAATTGCGGACCTAAATAAATTAATTAGTGCTTTAGAAATAGCGGAACTAATTTTTGGATTAGCGTTGCCCACCACTGGTAGTCTGAGCTGCCGTTTGGTGCATAGGCACAAACAACAGTCAGAGCCCGTCCCCCCACACGTAGGCGAAGGGAGGCTACCCTCTCGTTCACCGGGGTGAACCCCAACGTACAGGCACCAAGATGGGGGGCAACCAGTATGCCCACTCCTGCTCGGCGCCTCTCACCAGGGGCAACTCCAGAGTGGAAGAGTGTCCAACCCCTCTCAAGGAAACTGGTTCCAGAGCCAGAGCCATGCGTTGAGGTGAGTCCGACTATTTCTAGTCGGAACCTCTCAACCTCACACACTAGCTCAGGCTCCTTCCCCACCAGAGAGGTGACATTCCATGTCCCAATGGCCAGCTTCTGTAGCCGAGGATCAGACCGCCAGGGTCCCCGCCCTCGGCCACCACCCATCTCACATTGCACCCGACCCCTTTGGCCCCTCCCACAGGTGGTGAGCCCATGGGAAGGGGGACCCACGTCTCCTCTTCGGGCTGTGCCCGGCCGGGCTCCATGGGTAAAAGCCCGGCCACCAGGCGCTCGCCAGCGTGCCCCACCTCCGGGCCTGGCTCCAGAGTGGGGCCCCGGTGACCCGCGTCCGGGCGAGGGAAAACTTAGTCCATTAATTGTACTCATCATAGGGGTACCAACTGGGTTCCTTATCAACAAATTATCTTCAGTCTGCCGGTCACAAAGGATCATCCCCACGTTCACACGTTGCTGCTGCTCCTTTATTATTCATGAAGGACACGCAACGCTCGAGTGGTGGAAGAGCAGCACGTGATTTTCCCCACAAACCTGCAGCAACTTTGTCCCCACACAGTAACTGTGTTTCCATCTATTTTCATTTCGAATTTTGAGCTTATTTTTGAAATCTCGCAAAAATGTAAATACAAATTAATGCAGATCAGAAGTGTTTCCATCTACTGGCTTGTAGCGCATCTACCAAGCCACGCACAGCGTCATTACGTCAGACGTCAGCGTCATTACGTCAGACGTCAGCGTTGCGCATGTCTACAGTAAACAGGAAGTAGCGGTTGAAAACAGAACCCGACCACACATCTCGTCAAAATGGAGAGAATATTTCAGGTACGTGTTGCTATCGGGCAAGTTGTATTTATTCTGTCATGCCAACTAGTTTTAGCGATGTTACATGTTGTCCGGAGCGGAAACAGCTGATCAGTCACGTGACGTGAATGTTCGCTACGGCAGAACTGAGTCGGCAAATCTGTTTCCATCTGTCGTTTTGCGCATCTGCTCATTTTCGAAGATCCCAAAAACCACCTCAAGCGAGCGTATAAACTTTTTGGCGAATTTGAGGAAGTAATTTCGCATTTTGCCATTTCCATTAAGCTTTTCTGCTGCGATACTTCAAAATGCGCATCTAGAAACCTTGATAGAAACACGGCTAGTATCTCACCTGGGGGGACAACAAATGGAATCAGGAGGTCTGCTCGTTTACAGAAGCAGCAGTCCCTCAACACAATAAATCCTGTTTTGGAGAGAAACAGTAGCTTTCCTATCCCAACTCATTCTAATAAAATCAATAGACTCCATCTGTCTTCGAGGAGACTCGATCAGGGAAGTCTGTTAACACATCAACGTAGAGGCCCGCTCCCCAACCTGGTGGACCCTCAAAGTCTCACACAGGAAGTCACAGACCAGCTGTTTAGGCCAGGATCTGGAATTACTTCCAGCCTGTTAGCTGAAAAAGACAGGCTGATAGCGTTGGGTCTACCTGAGAACGTGATGGCAACTATACAAAATGCCCGTGCTGGGTCAACACAGTCCCTATACGCACAAAAGTGGCGCATCTTTGAAGCCTGGTGATCAGAAAGAAATATAATTTCTTATGCTTGCGACCTGGCTCAACTACTAACTTTGCTTCAGGATTTACTGGAAAAGGGTCGTTCTTATTCAACGATTAAAGTGTTCCTTGCAGCTGGGCTGGGGACACAGGACTCCTGGAGCATACCCAATCATAATGAGATATTTGAAAGGTGTGCTTCGAACCAAGCCACCCAGCAGGACCTTGACCCCTGGTTGGTATCTTGGTCTTGTCTTGGGGGCTCTTTGCGACCCACCATTCGAGCCTCTGAGCAAGATTAAGATAGATCTCCTATCTTACAAAACTGCTCTTCTCCTGGCTCTTTGCTCGGCGAAACACGTGGGTGACCTCCATGCATTGTCTGTACACCCAATGTGTACCAGATTCGCCCCTGACGGGTCAAAGGTCACACTAAGGCCTAATCCCGCATACACTCCCAAGGTCTTGACTCTGAACCATAGGAGTCTGGACTTTGATCTCTCCTCCTTTCCACCTGCTCCTGTCCTCACTCAGGAACAGGAAAGGCTACAGGCTCTCTGCCCAGTGAGGGCTTTACGCACCTACATGCAGAGAACAGCCGAATGGAGGAAAACAAACCAACTGTTCGTCTGCTTTGCCGCACCTGCTACAGGAAAGGCCCTATCAAGACAGCGCCTCTCACATTGGGTGACGGAGGCCATTAAGAGGGCATACGGTAGCAAAGGTCAACAAGTGCCCCCTGGAGTCCATGCTCACTCAACCAGGGGCTTGGCCACTTCCTGGTCATTGTTCAAGGGCGTGTCAGTTGCAGACATTTGTGCTGCTGCGAACTGGAGCTCTTTAAACACTTTTGCAAAGTACTACAGTTTGGATGTTACTGCGTGTGATGTCACTCAGGCTGTTCTTTCTAATACACAATAGAAAGTAGCTTTGAGATGCCTTCTGGTCAAGGGCAGACGTTCACACTAACAGGCATTTACTGAGCATTTCAAGGGCGTGAATGAATTACGTTCCCATAGCAAGTATGTTACACCGATAGACCGAACTGAAAGGGAACTGAAAGTTATGCACCATAACTCATCTTCCCTGAAGGAAGGGAACGAGGTGCAACATAGCTGGCCCTTTTCAATGCTGAAAGCTTGGTGAAGTGCAATTTTGGAGACAGTTGGAGGGGCGTCAGTCGCCTGAGTACCTAAAGGGTGGTACCTCTGGCGCGGTGTGATGCCCCCTGCCGTAAAGGCGTGAATGTATTCCTTCAGGTAATCGCGCGGGGGCGCAATTCCCATAGCAAGTATGTTGCACCTTGTTCCCTTCCTTCAGGGAAAATGAGTTATGGTGCATAACTTTCAGTTAGTTTGAGTGATGAACAAGAAACTGCTGGTTATAATGTAGGTCTGCAGCCGTATTCATTTGAGCCTTACCGTTCAGGGAGCGAGGGGGACTCCGAGATGAAACTGTGTTCTAATAGCAGCCGCAGACTGAACTTCTTGTCCCAACGTCACATGACGTTGACATGACGTTGACTTCTGCATGTCACATGACATGCAGAAGTACCCGGATTTCCCGTGACGAAACACGGCGCCAAGTTTAAAATCACTTTGAAACAAATTTCCATTGATTTATCATTTTGCTTGTAAAAACAAACATAGTTGAATGATACAACATATATATGCTGTGCCACTTTATGCATATTCCAACATCATGTCACAACACCTTTAAGAATGTGTTGGAATCCTGGCAGAAACCAATACAGACATGTTCCTGTTTTTGATTTTCTACATTTGCCTTATAATTTGTCTGTTTTGCTACTTTGACATCTTTTTTTAACTTGTTAAAAAAAAATCTGTACGCCTCTCTTATGATTGTCTGTTTTTGATTGTCAAAGGAAAGTCTATTGTCGCTGTTGTCATCATTCTTTGTTGAAACCAGGTCTCTCTTGTAAATGAGTCCTCAAGGCTCAATGAACTGACCTGTCTAAATAAAGGTTAAATGAAAAATTGCATGTAGTCTTATTCTGTTAGGACTTTGCAGTGTTTAGAAATTTTTTTTTTTTTTTTGCAAGGTTATAGGAAGTAGGGGTGCACAAAGCAGCACTCAAGATGGATGCTGGAGGACACATTTGACCAAATAAAGGCATGCGTTGAAAATAAAATACATAAAGGGTTTCATTAATGCTGCATATGTTTAAATTCCGATCCTAGTTTGATATAGCCTGGCCCTCGCCTTCCTGCACAGCTCCGCTCAATTCTCATTTCCCTTCACTGCTCATTCTGGGACTTCTCCCATAGACAACGATTTATCCAGCTGATTTTTGACCGGACCAATCAGAGAACAGAAGGGGCGGAGTTTTTGGCCCCTAACCCACGCCCCCACCTGTCCCAGCGCGCAGCCAGCGAGCAGCCGCATGTTCTCATTCAAAGCGATGCAAAGCGATGCAGGACTGTTTTATATGTGACACAAATGTATTAAATTCCCCTTCTTAATCCCTTATCTGGAGTTTTCTTTTGTTTTTTTGGCCAAAAGTCAAGTGATCGCTCCCTCCTCCTCTCCTCCTCCTCCTCCTCCTCCTCCTCCTCTCCCTCCGCTATGAGGAAATGCCTCAGGTTGTCACGAGAGAATTAAACTCGGGTTTTACGTTGCTGCCCGAGTCCCATCAGATTTTCTGGTCTTCTGGTGTGCTGGACCAGCGATCCATGGTTTTATTTTATTTTTTTAGAACGTTTTATTAACATATAAACACAGAATATGCAGCGGCAGGCTGCAGCGAGAGAAAATGCTGCAGGAGGCGGAGCAGATGTCAAGTTCAACAGACCACGGGGGAGCAGCCATATATGGCTCTGAGGGGGAGGGAGCAGAATGCTTTTCCCTGTTCAAAATTTTTCTAAGATCCAATGGTTTTGTTCCTCAGCAGAGGCCACGCCTCCAGCAAGAATCGGTTCTCTATGGAGAAAGTCCAGACCCTAGTACGAAGCGAAGTGAAGGACAAGGGTCTGGTTTTAACCAGGCTAGTT
>JBBPBX010012508.1:14432-47870 GCA_038048925.1 Garcialebias charrua
TTTTTTTTCTGCTTTTCCTTTTTTGTGTTTTTTTTTATGAGCTTGTTTAGCTGGAATTTGTTGATATGTTTGAAAAAACAAACATACAGGATAATATTCTGCTGCTTTGATTTTGATGTATAACAAAGTGAAGGTGTAATAAGCTTGTGCTTCTGCCTACATTTTTTTTTTTGGTCCACACTTTGTGTGTTTTTTTTTTGTTTTTTTTTGTGTGTTCTTAATTATTTTTACAAATCTGGTTTGGTTCAGAATGTGTATGTAAGTTTAGGGAAAGGACTAGATAAGCCATTGCTTCTTCCTGTTCCTTTTTTGAACATTTTTATTTTGTTTCCAGAATATTTTGGTGGAAATATTTACATTTTTATTTGTGTATGGTATTGTTTAAAAAAAATTAACTGTTCAAAATGAAATAAAAATAAATAAATAAATAATCCACCTCTGTCATTTTATGTTTGTGTGCATAAGTTTACACATGCCTAAAGTGCATGTGAGTATTGCTACATGGCTAAAAACACAGACAGTAGCAGAGTCTGATGCTTCTTTAAATTATTTTGAGTCACTAAAAGAGAGATGAAAAGGAGTGCAATGGGAAAAAAATATATAATAATAAAACAGGGGAAGTTGCCTTTTGAGAGTTATTTCCCTTTTCATCCACTTTTTCCATTTGTAAGAAATGCCTGTCTCAGGAATTGTAAAACATTTTTTTTAATTTAGCTTTATTTTGTCTTTCTTTTTTCCAGAAGTGCCATTAATTTGCTTTGCATCTTTGGTTTTCTCACAGCACCCCATAACAGAAACACGTTCCCTGGCTGTGCCTCCTTGTCGTTACTTTTCTGTAGGTATGATTTAATCAGTGTTTACACTGAATAAAAATGATACAGGATTTTGTCGACTTGCACCAGTAATGCCTGTCTGGACATGGTGTTGCTCTCGTTCATTCATTTTCCAAAGCCATTTAGTCGAGTACAGTAAAGTGTGTGTCGGAGGGAAGCAGTCAGTCATGATTGGATGCAACATGGACAGGTTGTTCATGACAACGCTGACACTGAAACACAACCAGGTGCACACTACTACAATAAAACCTGTGTAAAATTACCCAAACCTGTAGGTTTTTATATTGTGAGTATGCAAACCTTAAAGGTCCACTGACATTATCTTTGAACTTTGCATAAAATGATACAAGATATGTATCTTGTATCATTCAACTATGTTCGTTTTTGCAAACAAAATGATAAATTAATGAAAATTCCTTTCAAACTGAGTTTAAAATTAAAAACCGTGTTTCTTCATAGAAAATCCGACTACACACGAATGCAACATCTGTGACGTAGGAAGGAGGACTTTCAATCTGCGTGCTAGGATAACTCATAAATTATTCTCTGCCAGATCGCCTTTTTTTGTATAATTTGAAAAATGCCGGCACGTTGCGTCACATTTGGGTGTTCTAATATCATCAGTGAACAAGTGAGCCTTTTCACTTTCCCAAAAGATGTAAACCTTCGTCAAGAATGGAATAAAAAAAGCTGCCCCCCCCCTCGGAGCTCCCCCACTTCCTTAAAAGGTAAGACTAAAAAAAATACGGGTGCGGACTTAAATTAGAACCTGCTGTTTCTGCTCATCTAACTTTCTGCTTCCCAAACTGAAGACAAATCACTCAAATCTTAACTTAGATTGATAATTTTGTCGTTTTATTTCTTGTTCGCCATGAATATTTAAAAGGGGCGTTCTAAAGACGTTCTCCTTGCAACGTCACAGATGTTATATTCGCGTGTAGGCGGATTTTCCATGAAGAAACAAGGTTTTTAATTTTAAACTCAGTTTGAAAGGAAAGTTCATTCTCAATAGTCCAGGTATCAAATCCGCTCATTCTCAATCAGTTCATCTGGACAGTTTCTTTTTAGTAGAAACGTTTCACCCTCACTCCAGAGGGCTTCGTCAGTCAGAGTAGTCCAAAGCAAACTGAAGCTACCCCACCAAGTAAACAACTTAAGTGGACCAACCAGTTTGCTGTAGCCAAGATGGTTTCTGGGGGCTTGTCCCTCGTCGACTCCTCCCAGGCAGGCAGACATGTCCAAAGTGGTTCAAGACAAGAAAGTTCATTCTCAATAGTCCAGGTATCAGTTTGAAAGGATTTTTCATTCATTTATCATTTTGTTTGCAAAAACGAACATAGTTGAATGATACAAGATACAGTACTGTATATATCTTGTATCGTTTTATGCAAAGTTCAAAGATGATGTCAGTGGACCTTTAAGGTCTTATTTTATACAAAATAACTAAATTATTGGTTGTTTTCAACCTCAGACAGTTGATTTACATTAAAGACTGAATTCATCCTGTTAGTTTGCTTCCAGACAGCTGAACTGTCTTGTGGAATGATCTGGAGGTTGATATTAAAAATGCCAGATCTATATATATTCAAGAGGAGAATAAAATTTTGTCTTTTGAAAAATATGGAGAAGTATGATGTGTATTTGTAAAAATTGTTTCTTGAGTTTTTGTTTTTATTTAGCTTAAGTATTTTAATTAATTAATTTTGCTTTTGTAAAATTTTTGTTTGAATGTTGGGAAAAGGGGGCAAATAGTGTAATAATTTATTCTTCTTCTGCTGCTTTTCATTTTATTTCTTTGATTGTATATATTATTTTCTTTCAATTGTGCTATGGTTATTGTTCTGATGAAATGGAATGAATAAAATAAAGATGCATGCTTCACCCCTCATGCTCTTTTATTCCTCTTAACTTTTAGAGAGTGTGAATCTGTGAGGATGCTTTAGGACCACAAAGACATTATTTTCAAGAAGCCAGTTTTGGCTTTTATGTATAAATCTACCTTTTTATTCTTATTTTCAGTTTTATGTTTGTAACATGAACACATTTTTAGTAAAACTGTTAATGGACCCAATTTCTTGACAGAGAAATGGGAAGCATTTGTCATTTATTTTAGAACGGAGTTGGCACATGATCAAATTAGTGGAAAAGGATGTGGCAAGGTGATCATTTGTCATCATATAGCATTACATAATCTGATTTTTACGTACTTTCAATAAGAAAAAAGCTAATTGTGGCTCAACCTGGATTATCGAGCGTGCATCAAGATACTAATTGTGGTTCAATTTGAGAATTTGCATGAGCAACACTGCCTGCATTTGAGAGCTTTAAATCTTCTAAAACAGGTTTCTTGCTGATTATGTTTTTTGTTTTTGTTTTCAAACCCTACTTACGCTCCTTGGAAGCAGGTTTTGAAATATTACTCATCACCCGTGTCTCTTGGGAATCCCATCTTGGCCTATTGTAACTTACGACACTTCATGTTGGTGATCTAAAGTCAGCCTGTCCCTGTATATTACCTGGAGAAATAATCTTACACTTGCAGCTGATCGCTGCTTATCAGCCTACTAAAGCAAAGATATAGATGGATGATGTCTACTTCCTGTGTAACTCTGATAAGAAGCTATTGTAGCTCCCCCTTTTTTATTGCTCTGACCTCCCATCATTTTCCAGTAACTGCTCCCTCTGAGAAGTCACTCAGCCCCAACTGATTATTGGGACCTCCCTGGCTACGCTTCTTTCCAAGACTCATAAAAACATGATTCATGCAGGAAAAGAAAGGTTGATTTTTTTTTGTGTGTGAAATTGTTAGAAATTTGTAAAAAAAAAAATAAAAAAAAAAGATCATTTTTGTGTGTGCAGTTATTTGATGAGATATTGGTTGAATGTTTCAAAAAACTTCCCCCCTCCCCCCTTACAGGAGACAAATTCAGAACTTCTGGACAGGAAAAGATAAGTGCAAACCTTCTTGTTGCTGACTCTGAGTGGATTTTTAAAATTTATAAATTTAAGCTTTATTTTTACAGGTAGTCTTATTGAGGCCCAAGGGCTCATTTTCAAGAGAGACATGCTTTTTGGGAGCAGATGGTGGGGGTTGAGGGCCTTGCTCAGGGACCCAGAGTGGGGTGGAAGCAGGTGTGGGTGTTTCACGTTTTCCACCCTCATTTTGATGTTGTCGGTCTGGGGAGTTGAACCGGTGACCTTCTGATCACAGGCCCATCTTCTCTAGCCTCTGCACCACCTCTCCCACGAGGATGCCTTTAAGTCCGACATCGCTGACATCTCCGTTAGCAACTAGAGAAGGGACCTTGGCGTTCTTTGGGTCTTTCTCCAGTTCTTTTTCTGTTCTTCTCTATAATTCCCTCTATTTTCATCCCGTGGTTAATTTGTTAGCCTAAGTTTAAAGCTTTGTTTTTGTAAAGTCCAACGTAGTAAAAGAAACATAAAAGTTGTAGAATAATTGTTTGTACCTTTAAGAGGAAAGTTGCCGCATCATTCCCCGACTCCATTAGCTGAAGAGCTTCTGCCTCACAGCCATCCCTCTGCAAATGTTGGACTCTAACTTTGTTCTCGCCGTGGGACCATTGAGGTCTGACCAGCCTCTACTGGAACCCCAAACATACGTACTGTAGACTAAAAGTGGAACCCCAGATTGGGATCCTGCACGGCACCACTCCTCTGCTCATTTGGTGATGAGAAAGCAATATTAGGTCTGGTTGTGTTTTAAACCTGGGCAAGTTGATAAAGCAATATTCACTTTTAATTTGACCTTTGTACAATTTAATGTGACAACCTGACAGAATTATTATGTGCCCCAAAAACTCCAAAAGAAACTTTTCACTGTCACGAATGGGTTTTTGGATTCAAAGACAGCCAGACACAGGAGTGCAAAAAACAAGAACAGTTTTTATTATATTTGCTGCTGGTTGCTGGAGTCAGGGTCCAAGGTGGGAGTCCAAACTTCTCAGTCTGTGTGTGACAGGTGAAATCCAGAGGGAAAGTAAAATGCAGTCAGGGTCATTACCATGGTCAGAGAAGCAGACAATGTCCAAAGAGGGGCAGGCAAGGCAAAGAATCCGTAGTGCAGGCGTGAGGTCAAAACTAGGCAAGGTAATCCAGTCTGTGGCATGAAACAGGAAACTATGATGGCTTCAAAATCAGGGACCATGAGAGGTGTAATAATTCAGCCCTGGTGGAGAGTGAGAATGCAGCTTTTAAAGGGTGCAGAGCAGGTGAACTAGCTGGCTGAACAGGTGAGTGGAATCATTGCTGATTGCTGGGAGGCGTGGCATGGAGTGCAGGGAGGAGGCTTGAGCTGGAGGATGGGTGATAGACATGGACCTTACCAAGCTCCGCCCACAGGGCCGCGTTTCATTGGCTAATACCCATAACACGTCACAGCGCAGCTTCCACGTGCGTGCCGGTCTCACAAAACAAACGCTACGGTAGCGTTTGTGAGACCGGCACCACATGCTACTTACATTGCTAGCTAGCATACGTGCAGATTTTTTCTGCGTCAGGGCTGGAAAAATTGTCCTCCACCGTCAGTGGGGTATCTGTACAGGAGATGTCAGGTACCCTGACCGTATTTGTGGAAGTAAAATTCACCGTTTCCCTATATGTGAAACTGAATGCCTTGCTTGGATCAAAGCTTGTGCACGACCACAAAACTGAACAATTATTCCTTTCACCAGCAGAGAAGGGTTGACCTGCTTTTGAAACCTGCTAGTTAACAACACGCGGTCACGATGAGAGAAAGCCACAGTTATACTTCGTATAGCTCGCCCTTTAGCTCCTATTGGATTGGAGCTAAAGGGCTCCGCTATACTCGTATAATCTGGGGTTACAATACGTAACCAACGTTCACTGAACGTCCTGGAAGTTGGGAAGAAACAGCTCCGCTAACCCCACATGAGCTAGCTAACACAACGAGCTCTACTGTCGATTTCACCTAAAACTGCACAAAATCGTGACACGAAGGCTGGATTTTAACTAACACACCAGACGGCTGAGCTCGTTTGCCCTCACAAAAGTCGCTGTCGGCGTGTTTAGCAGCTAAAGCAGCAACGGCTAACCAACCACTTAAGGAATGAATGGAGATTACAGTTAGCATTAGCTTTGCGACCAAGGCACACAAACTTTTGCCAACAATAGAAATCGCTGATTTCAAAAGTAACCCTCAAAACCATGAATGCCTGACTTACCCAGCCTTGCAGGACAATAGGCATCAGTGATCCTGTCCACAGCTGTAATAATGCTGAGCCTGAGCGTGTGAGGAGCTGATGTTTTCCCCATCAGACGGTAGCATTAGCGGTGACGCGCACGCTGTTTGGAGGCATCGCGTGGATCAAACAACTTGATAACGTCCACAAAAAAAAATAACATGAACTTGTTGGTTCCCCTGTCCATTGTCATGGCTGATATTTTGTTGGAATCTGGCAGAAATGATACACTATTCGACTCAAAAATACCCTGCAGTCAGTCGACGCCATGTTTTCCATTGACACCAAAGCTGCGCTTGGGAGACGGGCAGCCATCTTGGAGCTTAGGGGGCGTTTCTGGGCGGAGCTTGGTAAGGTCCATTACAAAGCAGGGGAAGAGAAACTATGACAAAAGGGGCTGAAAACAATAACAGGAGGGAGTGAGTGTGAAGGCAGGGCCAATGGGAGGTGGGTCAGCGGGGGCCGCTGACCGTGACAATTCACCATAATGTCAAAATTGTACGGGTTAACCTAAATACAGGTAGTCCTCGGGACGGTCTCGATTTACGACGTTTCATGGTTACGGCGCATCTCCAATTAGAAATAAATGAATAAAATAAAATAATTATTTTGAAAAGCCGAGTTACGCAGTTTCTGGTTTTACGTCGTAAACGTAGCGCCGGAGGAATTCTGTACAATACTCTCTAAAAAAGCTAAGTCTGGTCCTCTGGACATTCAAAAAACAAAACAAAACAGTACTGTGAATGCGGTTTTACGTCGTAAACTAATAGAGAATATGGAGGATGGACGGAGAAATACGGCATCACCAGCATCCCAGTAGGCCATAACTCTTTTTTCCCTTTATTATGGCTCCCAAGTATGTGTTTTTTGATAATTATGTAGGGTACTGTGTTAGGATAGGCTAAGTGCAGTGGTGGGCACCGCTAATTAAAAAATTAGTTTCACAATTTCTAAAACGCTTATTAATTTTTTTAGGTCCACAATTTCAAAAGCACAAATGTCTTATGAAAATTAGGGGAAGCTAATCTAATCCGCTATTTATATATTTATATATATATATATATATATATATATATATATATATATATATATATATATATATATATATATATATATATATATATATATATATATATATATATATATATATATATATATATATTTATATATAGCCGGCAGCGTTATCAATATTTGCACTACACTGCCAACTGAAAAGTAACAAAAATGATCCTAAAAGGATGAAATTACAAAAATCAAAGGATTTATTTAATACTTTACGTACATATATTCTATTCGGCCACGAAATTAACAAAAAATAGAATGATCTTTTAATCCCTAAAACCACGTTTAAATCTCAAATACACGGGTGTGTCGCCACCGCATTTATACATAAAGTAACCCAAATACATGAAACTAACGACTCGCCGTCGAATGGTCGACACAAAACGCACAATAAAATCATCCGGCCACGTTAATTTGGCTTGAAACAGCGGGGTTCTCTACGGATTTATCCATTAGTAACCCAAAACAACCAGCTGGACACAGAGTTCAGCGTCTATAGGTAGTCAACAGATTTAATGAAAAGTAACTAAATACATAAAAAATAACGACTCACCGTCAAATGGTCGACACAAAACACACCTTAAAATCATCCGGCCACGTTAATTTGGCTTGAAACAGCGGGGTTGTCTGCGGATTTATCCAAGTACCCAGCACAAACAGTAGCCACAGAACTAGCCCTCGAGTTCACGGTCTGACCCGGAAGATGTCAATGGAATAGTCCATTTTTAGTAGGGGGATAAAGAAATCGACCGTTTTTTTTATTGCGTATTTAATGATCGTTTTCATCGTAACTATAATTATTTTTATGTTAAATGTACATTAACAAGCAGGATCAATGTTAGTGATGTAGGTGACTGCACGGGGCGAGGCGGGGCCGGGGCCACTGCTGAAATGGGACCCCCAGGCATTTACCTACATGGTAGATCCGAGTCTGTTCTCAGCTCTGCCCCCCTCCCCCTCACACCCTTCCTCCTCTCTGCTGTTTACGGTGGGGAAAAAGGTAAAACAAGCAGCATAAGAGCTTGTAAATAAGTTTATTGGTTTTTACTGATAGATAATTAGTTATTAGCGGTACTGCATTTTAAATAAAAATAGCACAAATCCGCTTATGAATTATAAAAGTTAGTCAATTCACAAAAACGCTGACAAAAAGTTTAGGTCCACAGTAAGCGGATTAGCGCTTTAGCGCTCCCTAGCGTTCATCCGCCCACCTTTGGCTAAGTGCTTAGTAATACAGTACTGTACACGTATATGGTGCAGTATGTACGTATATTTCGACTTACGTCGAAAATCGGTTTACAACGCTGCGTAGGAACGGATCTGCGTCGTAAGTCAAGGACTGTATAAATCTTATTGTGTTAAAATGATCTTTATGTTTTAGATAAAATTCCAATCAGAATTTTCGTTATATCATTAAAAAAAGTTCATTCTTGTTTTAATGTGTTCCAACCATTTTTTCCAATATTCGATTTTTGTTGCGTTGTTTGTTAATTTTATGTTTTTTGTTGATTTATTCTTAATTTTAAAATTAAATCTTAAAAGGTGACTCCTGTCTCTACTGATAACTAAAGTAATGGTGTCTCTAATCTGTGCGCAGGGAGGGACAAATACATCCATTTGTTTTTTCACACTAACGATGGCTCGTCAACATCCCCACAAGACGCTCCCGTGATGTTTCCTGACAGGCAGTAACAGATTAGCCTCTGTCTTTCCAGCTGCTGCTCCAAGTGAAAGCGAGCACAGATGGATCAGGACCACCTCACAAACTCCCACTCGTCATTTTCCCTTAAAGCTCCAAGTGACACCACAAGCCATCACTGTTGGTAAAACGAATAATAACGCTGAGCATAAAACGTTAGGAATGCAGGGAGACAGCATAATATCAGATTATCCAGCCGGTGTCTCCACCTGGTGTATAACGCTCAGATTTATCTGATCAGGGATGATTTATGGTTCACTTTCAAACAGCCAGCACGTTGATTTTGTATGCAGGCAGAGCGAGCTCTGTGGACCACAGGTTCACAAAACCCTGGCTGTTATGGCGGTGAAGCTCTGGTAAAAGGACACAACAGAAATTATGTGTTTGTGATGCACGATATGTGTTGCAAATACATTCAGAATTGCAAGTCAAATCCTTATTTTTAATCATTTTCCATCTTTTTTAATACTTTTTTTAGTGTTTTGAATTAAACTAATTGCGAAAGCATAAATGTAATTTTTAAACATTGGTATTGTGAGACAATAAAATGTGTAATTTAAAAACTAAATTTGCACCCCAAGTACTTTCTTCAAGCAATGTACATGTCATTTCTGTTTTTACTCATGCTGCTATTTATGTGCATCTTTGCTCATTACGCCCCTTGTGACTGGTGATTTGTCTTTTATTTGACAAGCTTGCCAGTTGGTAAATGTGTGTGAAAATGTACATTCTTATTTTCAAATGGTGTTTTGTGTTTAAGGATTTAGTTTACTGAATGACTGAGCAGAGGTTGCTGGTTTTACTCTTCAGTAATATATCGGAGTATTGAATTTTCTTGCACTGTAGTAATTTCATCAGACTTGTTTTAATGTAGTGCGATCAGATATCAAAGGTCACGATCATTCAATACTGACTTTTAGCTTTGTCCTTTGAGCTCAAATATTTCACCAGATCCTTGAAATATTTTTGTGGTATTAAAAACTATAGAGGATGGGGTATTCAAAGAGTTTCCAATTTTCAGTTGATCACCACCCTTATAAAATCATTCCACTATTATTAGATGCAGTTTTTCTCAGACTGGTGAACCCCTGCTCATTTTGACTTCAGAGTTTCAGCCTGTCTTAATACTCTTTTTTTTACTCTGTCCTCTTACTGACCTGCTGCCAATTAACCAATTTTATATATTTAGTTATTTATTTTATTTATTAACAAATGCTCTTTCTGCTGCTTCTCATTTTACCACCTGCTTTTAGTCTTTTTTTGTGCTTTGAGGCATGTTGCTGACATAAAATTCACAAATACCTCACTATTGCACAAGAAGGGTAGAATTTCCATTAAACATGGGATGTGTTTATTCTGTTCTTTTTTCTTCTTTCGTTTATATCCCTCTTAAAGGGTTTCCACAACGAGTCATCTTTCAGGAAGAACCCTTCCCCATTACAGCCTCTCATCGTTAAAGGGATTGAGGGAGGGAGGACCGAAAAAAAGCAAGATGGCCGCGCTCAGACCAGCCGCAGCTTCACGAGCTCCCGGTTCATCCCTAGTTTCTAGTAATTTTAATAGTGTTTTTGTACCTGACTCTGCGCGTTTTTTTCAGGTGAATTACAGCCGAACTGAACTGTTAAGAATCGGAGCGGATTTACCACAGGGCACAGCTGAAATCAGCAACAAACTCAAATCAGAGCTCGGAAGATTGGAGCTGTTAAGATCATCTTTCTGGAAGCAGATGCGCTCCAGGGGAAAGAAAAGGAAGCGGTGCTCCCGAGGATAGACAAACTATCCACACTTGGACTAAGCCCCTCCATTTGTAACTGGGTACTAGACTTCTTAACAGACAGACCACAGTCCGTGAAGATTCACAACTTCTCCTCCTCCACCATAACCCTCAGCACTGGCTCTCCTCAAGGATGTGTGCTGAGCCCCCTTCTGTTCACTCTGCTCACATATGATTGTACAGCCACACTTCCAGGCTGTCATATTGTTAAGTTTGCAGATGATACAGCGGTGGTGGGATGCATCACAAACAATGATGAGTCCAGCTACAGACAGGAGGTGGAACACCTGGAGAGCTGGTGCAAAGAGAATAATCTTCACATGAATGTGAAGAAGACAAAGGAGATGATTGTGGACTTCAGAAGGAATAAACACACCCACGCCCCACTGAAAATAGGTGGATCTGCAGTGGAAGTGGTCTCCAGCTACAAATACTTGGGTGTACACTTGAATGATAACCTCAGCTGGACCAACAACACCACCAGCCTGATCAAGAAAGGTCATCAAAGACTCTACTTCCTCAGACGACTGAGACGTGCTGGTCTGAGCAGCCCAGTTCTCACCTCGTTCTACAGGTGTGCAGTGGAGAGCGTCCTGTGCTCCAGCATCAACGTGTGGCATGGAGGCTGCACAGTTGCAGAGAGGAAAGCTCTACAGAGAGTGGTGAAGGCTGCACAGAAGTCTGTTGGAGTCAGTCTCCCCACCATCACAGACATTTACACCTCCAGATGCAGGAAAAGAGCCACCTGCATCATGAAAGACCTCACTCACCCAGCACACTCACTCTTTGCCCCACTCCCCTCAGGACGGAGGTTGAGGAGCATCAAATGTAGAACCACTAGACTGAGGAACAGCTTCTACCCTGAGGCTGTTAGACTCATGAATGAATAAATAAAAATAAAATAAAAATAAACACTGCAAAATATCACATCATGCTGATGCTGATCTGTTTTCTTGTTGCTGTGTTCATCTGTGTTCATCTGTGACCATCTGCTCATACAGACTCATGTTCGTGCTGCTGTTTATAATGATGTTTTTCCACTATATTAGGGCTTAGTGTATTACTAGTTGATGTTTTTCTTAGTTAATTCTAGATGTTATTACTGTTTTTCTCTTGCATTTGTTGTTGGATGTAACTGGGACCCCGTGTACATAATCTCGTTTTCATCACATGTACCACATGTGGTGCAAATGACAATAAAGACTCTCTGACTCTGACTCTGATATTCTTGGGACTGCAGGTTACATTGGACCTGAGCTCTGCAGCAGTAGACACAATAGACTTCCGGTTCCGGTTCTGTGAGGTGCGGACGTGGGGAATGAGCTACTGCTGAAAAACTCTATACTTGTGCGTGAGTATTATGATAAAGCTTTGGTAAGTCCATATTTATTTAAATAAACTATATAACTAAATGTAAGATCATTTAAAAAGGTATTAAAAATTTGATAACCGATCTTTTCTCCCCCCATTATTTCCACAAACTGGACGTGGAAACGTCGGAGAGCCTTGAGTTGTTTATCGACGATTATTTTGAAAGG
Source organism: Garcialebias charrua (assembly GCA_038048925.1). Lineage (NCBI taxonomy): Eukaryota > Metazoa > Chordata > Actinopteri > Cyprinodontiformes > Rivulidae > Garcialebias > Garcialebias charrua. The sequence goes on from JBBPBX010012508.1 coordinate 26,558, forward strand.
TTTGTCATGAGCGACCCTAATGTAACATCCGGTGCGGGTAGCGATTCGGCTAACACGAGCGGTAGCGGTGGCGAGTCGAAGCCGAATGCTAAACGGTACCGAGAGGGAAGCTCAGATAGCGTTTCGGAACCTTCGGTGGATAATTCAGGCTTCGTGACGATTCTGGAGTCAATTGATAAAAAGCTGTCTAGCTTGGACGCCCGGCTAGCGTTAGTAGAGGAACTACAGAAGGAAGTAATGGGGTTAAAACAATCACTGGAGTTCACCCAGGAACAAGTAGCATCTCTAGCTAATGAAAACATTGAGCTAAAGGTAACAGTTGGACAGCTTAAAGATCAGATGTTGCAACTTTCCGGGGATAATAAAAAATTTAAAGAGTCAGTATTAGATATCCAAGCCAGAAGTATGCGGGATAATGTTATTTTCTCTGGGATTCCGGAGGGGGCGGAGGAAAATCCGGAGGCCTTGGTTCGGGACTTCTTTCAAAAACAGCTAAAGTTGCCGAGTGAAACCATTAAAGCAATTACTTTTCATCGAGTTCACCGCCTCGGTGCTAAACGGCCTGGGAACACTAGACCGCGCCCGATAATAGCTAAATTCGAACATTATAAACAAAAGGAACAGGTTAAAAGCCGAGGTAGGGAACTACGTGGGACACATTTTAGTATGAACGATCAATATCCTGCAGAAATCCTGAGCAGAAGGAAAGTACTATTCCCGATAAGAAAGAAAAATATAAGCGAAGGAATAAGAGCTAACATCTCCGTGGATAAACTCTATATAAACGGTCAGCTGTTTAGAGATCCAGAAACTACTCCTTGGCTTTATTAGCCATATGATCAAGGTAAGAACTATATCGGTTGCTAATATTGATTAATATTATTAAATATAGTATTTGTTAATATTACTTACCAGATATATTTAATTTTTTTTCAGCACAGCTCGGTGGTGGGACACACTCAGATAGTGGTGATACACAAGGTGGGATGACACTTGATGTGGTAAGAGGGTGTTTTTGTTGTTTTTTCTTATCTGAATTATGTTTCCATGTATATCATTTCTCTTTGTTTTCTTGTCTATATTTTTCTAACTCAACAATTATCAGCGCACAAGCACAAGGGTTCACACACGTCTTTGTATATCCATACAATTACTTTATGAATGAAAACTTCCCTGATTCATTTTCAAAAGAAACAGCAATTACTTTATTTAAAAATCATATATAGTTATTCATTAAGGGATATGTTTTTGTCTGGATATATTACTATCTTATATATTTCAGATAATGGGTGTGGTTTAGCTATATTATCATTAGCACAGGTATGGGTACCTTAGGGTTTGTCACATGGAACATTAATGGAGCCGGTAGCCAACGTAAAAAATATAGAATTTTTAACCAGATTAAAAGATTAAAGGCAGATGTTGTATTACTCCAAGAAATTCATAAATTGGCATCAACTGTGGAGGAGCTTAAATCTTCAGAGTTTCCTAATGTATTCTCAGCATGTTATAATTCAAGACAAAGAGGGGTGGCAATTTTAATAAATAAAAATGTTAACTTCACAGTATTAGATCAGGTTATAGACCCGCACGGTAGATATATAATATTAAAGTTATCAATATTTAGACAAAATTATTGTATTGTTAGCATATATGGACCGAATGTAGACGACGCAGCTTTTTTTCATGATTTTTTTTCCACCCTATCAAATCACATGGATTCCTCACTGGTGATGGGAGGTGATCTCAACTTTGGTTTAGATGACAAATTAGACAGACTGAATGCAGCGGGAACTCAACGCAGTTGGCAATCTATAAATATAGTTAAACAGTATATGAATGATTATGGGCTCTGCGATGCATGGCGTTGTTTTCACCCTGATAGCAAAGAATATTCTTTCTTTTCACATGTGCATCACTCATATTCTCGTCTAGATTATTTCATAGTAAGCAATTCATTGATGACAAACATTTCAGACACTAAGATACACCCTATTGCTGTCAGCGATCATGCACCAGTTACTGTAAATTTAGATTTAAAAAAAACAACAACAAAAAATATAAATTGGAGATTAAATACATCACTGCTACAAGAAGAAGAATTTTTGCAATATTTTAAAAAAGAATGGGCATCGTATCTAGAGTTTAATGACTTGCCAGGAACTTCAGCATGTACACTTTGGGAGGCTGGGAAAACAGTCATGAGAGGTAAAATAATATCCTATTCAACAAATAAAAAGAAAATAAACGTATTGATGAATTAGAGAAATCCATTAAATTGTTAGAAGGTCTACAAGGTGAGGAAACACAGCAAAAGCTACGCAAATTAAAATTAGAACTAAATGAATATATTGATAAGAAAAATAAATTCTTGATACAAAGACTTAGATTAGATCATTTTGAATACGGTAATAAATCAGGGAACTTTTTAGCTAATCAACTCAAATTAAACAAAGAAAAAACATCTATATATGGTATTAAAGATGAAAATGGAAATATATTTTATGATGAGGGAAAAATAAACGATGTTTTTAAAGATTTCTATAAAACTCTATACACTCCACAAATAAATCCATCTAATGAGGATATTAATGAATTCTTGGAGAAAGTAACACTTCCAAAACTAGATATTAGTCAGTCATCAAAACTAGACTCACCATTAACATCAGATGAGCTCCATGAAGCAATTAAAAGCATGCCTAATAAGAAATCTCCAGGTCCTGATGGCTATCCAGTGGAATTCTATAAAGAATTCTGGGATATACTGGAACCGATATTCTATAGAGTGCTACTTGAGTCAGAAGGAAATGGCAGGCTACCAACACATATGAATTCAGCTAACATTAGTCTCTTATTAAAATCAGGCAAAGACCCAGTATTACCTACCAGTTATCGTCCAATCTCTCTTATTAATGTAGATGTTAAAATAATTTGTAAAGTCTTATCAAAAAGACTAGAGAAGATAACTCCTGTTATTATACATCCAGACCAAACCGGATTCATAAAGGGAAGACACTCGAACACAAACACTCGCAGATTATATAATGTAATAGAGTATTCGTATTTTAAAAATATTGAAACAGCTATTTTTTCTTTAGATGCTGAAAAAGCATTCGATAGAGTAAATTGGAATTTTTTATTTGCTACCTTAAATAAATTTGGTTTTGGGAATTACTTCATTAACTGGTTAAAAATATTATATAGTTCACCAACAGCGTGCGTCAGGACAAATAATCAATTATCTTCAAGCTTCTGTTTACAGAGGGGCACCAGGCAAGGTTGCCCACTTTCACCAGCATTATTTGCTATTTTTATTGAACCTTTAGCAGCAGCAATAAGGCAAAGTGCTGATATTAAAGGAATAAAGGGTAGAAACATAGAACATAAAATTAGTCTTTATGCTGATGATGTTTTGCTTTTTCTTGAGAACTCAGGAAACTCAATATCTAATGTTATCAAGTTAATAAACTCATTCTCAAAAGTTTCTGATTACTCTATAAACTGGACAAAATCTACAGTTCTTCCAATAAATTGCGTGTTTAATAATTCTCTTAATGAAAGACTGCAATCAGGTAACATTAAATATTTAGGTGTTAATATCTCTCCTAAATTAGAGGATTTAATAAAATTAAATCATATCCCATTATTAAAGAAAATTGAAGACGATCTTACTAGATGGAGATCTCTACCCATATCACTTATGGGAAGAGTTGCCTCAGTAAAAATGATGGTGCTGCCGAGAATAAATTATTTATTCTCAATGATTCCAAATAAACCTTCAACTGAATGGTTTAAGTCCCTGGACTCTTCTATATCTAAATTCCTTTGGAAAAATAAAACTCCACGTATTAGTTTAAAAACATTACAGAAATCTAAAGATACCGGAGGATTAGAACTTCCAAACTTTTATTACTACTATTTAGCCAACAGGTTACAATATATATCAAAGTGGTTAAAACCGAATGCACTAGATGAAACTTGGATAGATATAGAACAAACTTTATGTAATAATATTAGGATTTCAGATCTACCATTTATCAGTACAGATTTAAAAAGACATGTCTGCTTTAAGAGCATCAATATTGGCTCATCTCTGACAGCATGGTGGGAGTATCTGAAAATGACAAAGTCTTCACTACTCCCATGCAGACATACACCTCTCTGGAACAATCCTGACATTCAACAAGAAAATAATATGTTAAATTTCTCAGGTTGGAGAATGAAAGGTATTGAATGTCTGGAACACATATTTGAGGGTATAGACTTTATTCCATTTAATAAATTAATAATACAATATGGCATTGATAATAAATATTTCCTACAATACCAACAAATTAAGTCAATTGTAAAAAAGAAATTTAAGCTTAATAAAACATTGTTGGAAACACCAACATGTGTGTTAGAGTTTATTAATTTTCAACCACCCAAATTATTATCTAAAATATACAAAAAATTGTCTAGAATCGATGACTCGATAGCACTACCTGTTGAAAAATGGGAGTCAGATTTATCAATCAACTTTGAACAAAAAATTTGGTCTCAAGTATGTTCAAATACTTTTAAATTGACTAGAATCTCCAATTTACAATTAATACAATATAAGGTTCTCTATAGAGTACATTATACAGGTCAGCGAATGTTTAAGATGGGCTTTACACCATCTAACAAGTGCTCACAGTGCATAAGTAATACACCTGATGATTATATTCACGCGCTCTGGTTCTGTCCACCCGTTCAGAGGTTCTGGGTACAGGTATGTGAAGACTTGTCTAAATGTTTGAAATTTAATATCCCACTCTCTCCATCTGTTTGCTTATTGGGTATCTTTGAAGATGTTATACTAGAAAAAAATACATCCTATATGCTTTTCACTGCCTTATGCATCGCAAAGAAAACCATACTCGTAAATTGGAAAAATAAAAATAATCTTAGCATTAATCAGTATAAAAATCTTCTGTTAGATCATATTAGTCTTGAAACAGCATCTGCCGACACATTGGATCAATCTATTTGGCACTCTTTGATCGGTTCCGTTACGTAGTGAGGGTGGGGGGTCTGGGATGTGGCCTTGTGGGGCATTGGGGCTGGAGGGGGGAGGTTGGGGTTTGGGGCACCGGGGGGTTGGGGCTGCTTGGGCGGGGAGGACCCTGTCTTCGACCTGGGGAGGACCGGGGGGGTTCTGGGGGATATCTGCTAGGGGCGGCATGCGGGCCCTCGGGTGGTCGGTGGCGGCAGTCATGGGTCGCCGGTCGGTGACCCGGCTGTGCTGGGGTGGTTTCGGGGCGGGTGCCGGGGGCTTGGGACTCTGGGGACGTGTCGTCCCCGGGCTTGGGCCTGGTGGGGATCGGGGATCGTGGGCTCTGGTGGGCGGGTCGCCGGGCATGGGCTGACTGGCGCTCTGGTGCCCGGCTCTGGCCGGGGGCCCTCGGCTCGCTGGTGGGTTGGGGGTTCATATGCTGGGGGGTGGGTGTCTGGGGGCGTGACTGGTGGCCAATGGGAGGGGGCGGGCAAACCCAGCCTGGGTGTCTAATGTGTTATGTGTTCTGAAAGTTGTTAAAGGTATTGTGACATGATTTTGTAAAATTGAATATTTGTCAGAACATATATATCTTATATCATTGAGCTCTGGTCGTTTTTACATAATGAATTATAAATATATTAAATTTCCATTCGAAATTTTTCGAATTTTTTCTCTGGTATTTGCTGGGATACGCCCCTGAAATTCCGCGCATTTCCGCAATACTTCGTCATACGTCATCAGTGAAACGTCACAGCGGGGAGTCACCCGCTCTAGCTGCTCCAACACGCATGTAAACAACAATGGCGGAGCTTGTCGACTCAGACGAGTGCAGCATTTCTAGTGTTGATCTAAGCGATTTGTCTTCAGTTTTGGAAGGTGAAGTTAGTTCTGGTGATGAACAAGAGCCAGCAGATTTTAATTTAGGTATTCAACCGTATTTATATGAACCTTACCGTTCAGGAAGTGAATCTGAAGCAGACATTGCAGCCGAGGGAGGACTTGAGGTTGATCAAGTGATGGAACCTGATCTATCTCGTTTACAGAGCACTGACTGGTAATTTTTTTAAATAATGTATCTAATAATTATCCAACATTAATTAATTATAGTTTAAAAAATATGAGTACCTTTGAAGTATCTGTACATTTTAAACGTTTATTTTAACAAGAAAAACATCCGATAATTCTCAATCAAGTCATCTGGACAGTTTATTTTTTAGTATAAACGTGGTTTTATAAATATTTCTCCACTCTAAATAAAGCAAATATCTGATATAATCACAAAATTTTATAAATATATGCTGGTGGAGATTCTCAGTTGTCCAGGACATGATGAAATCAAAAAAGGCGCTCAATACAGAAAGAACTGGACTTTATTTGATACATAAAACGTTTCACCCTCTATCAAATTGAATTGAGAAAGCCCTATGGAGAGAGCAAAACGTTATCTGTTACAAATAAAGTCTAGTTGTTTCTGTATTGAACGCGTTTTTGGATCATACATCCTTTATAATTTACTTAAAAAATTACATATGTAATTTATTTTTTTAATGATAAAAAGTTTAAACAAATACATTAAAGTACAATTGACTTATTTTATAAAATGCAATGACACCAAAATAATGTCTGTTTGACATTGTTTTTTTTATATTTTAAATTTATTAATAAAAAAAATATCTGAAATGTCTGAATTTGTACAAAATCAACTAAAACATTTTTATTTCTCCAGGTGTACCTGTACAAATTGCGAGGCAATGCCAACCATTGTAGAATCCCAATGCTGTCAAGAAATAACTGCGGTTACTCAAGAAATTCGTCGTAAAGAACAAGATGTCACATGTGTCACCCAGCTGTCCAGCTTTGAAAGATGTTGTCTGGATGTTGATGTCCTACGAATTGCAAACTTTGACTTCATAGACCACTACCAGAGACATGACGATTCGCAAGAACATGAGTATGTAACTTTTTAACACAATTTAAAGGTAAACAATAGAAAAACACAAGAGAGAAATACATAATCCTTTTTTTTTTTAAACAAAGTATCAGAAACTATTAAAATATAAGGTAGATGTATAAAATCAAAAACAACAACATATCTGCATTGGTTTTTTTCAAGGATTCTAACGTATTTTGAAAAACAATTTCAGAGGGCAAGCCCAAGAGCTTCAGATATTTTTAAAAAGATATTCCATGAAGCAGGAGCAGAATAGGAGAAGGCCCTTTTTCCAAGTTCAGTCCTCACTGACGAAACACTGCAGGTGATCGTGTCCTCAGAGCGCACACTGTAGCTGCACTCACGCAGAACGTGCGCTCTGAGGACACGATCACCTGCAGTGTTTCGTCAGTGAGGACTGAACTTTGAAAAAGGGCCTTCTCCTATTCTGCTCCTGCTTCATGGAATATCTTTTTAAAAATATCTGAAGCTCTTGGGCTTGCCCTCTGAAAATGGTTTTCAAAATACGTTAGAATCCTTGAAAAAAACCAATGCAGATATGTTGTTGTTTTTGATTTTATACATCTACCTTATAATATTTTAGTAGTTTCTGATACTTTGTTTAAAAAAAAAACACAAAACAAGGATTACCGTATGTATTTCTGTCTTGTGTTATTCTATTGTTTAGTTGAAGGAAATTCTACCATTGCTGTTCATCATTCTTTAGTTTGTAGCAGGTTGCTTTTGTAAATGAGTCCACGAGGTGCAATGAGATTTAAATGACAAAATAAAGGTTGAATGAAAAAAAAAAGGTGTTACATGATTTTGTAACTATCCATAAAACTGCCGAACATCAATATATTTTCTCATTCAACTTTGTTTGTTCTTGCAAACAAACTTATAAATATATTTAATTTTAATTTCAAATTAATAATAAACTTTGCGCCATGTTTACTCATGGGAAATTCGATTAAACGCGAATGCACCATCTGTGATGTAGTGTGGGTCAGAGTGATATGTCTCTTTCAATTTATAACCCTACGAATTTAGAAATCAAGATTTGAGCTATTTTTGCTCAGTTTGGGAAGCCTAAAATAGTTTGGGTGATGAAACAAGAAACAGCAAGATCTATTTTGGGTCTGCAACCATATGAGACTTACCTTCAAGTCGAGTAGATCACACACGCGCACTGACAAGCCCATGGCTCTACCCCACACTAAGTGACAGATGGTGCATTCGTGTGTAATCTCATTTACCATGAATAAACACGGATTGAAGTTTAAAATCACTATTAAAGCAACATTTATTTGAGTTATGATTTTGTTTGCAAACACAAACATATTTAATTGAAAAAAGATACTGTATATATTTTCAGCAATTTTGTGCATACTGTACTTACAAAATATTGGCACACCACCTTCAATAAATACACATGCACAACCATTTATCTAAAAATCAACATACATATTTAATAACTAAACATAACCACTCTTTTTTTTGCAGAAAATTTCGCTATATTGCATACAGGCAGTTCGTCCGTATGTGTTGGGGTCACCTCGGAAGATACCACAGAGTACCAATTCCAGCATGTGTCGTGACTCGGATCAGAAACACTTTTCCATCAGAAGGTGTTTACACTGGCTTCAAGTGGCCCGATGTATGATTACTTGAATCTGGAACGTCTCTCTGCAACTGCTGTGTCTTTATCTGGATGATGGAAAGCACTGCTGAGTGGAGGTGGCACGTCAACTTCTTCTCCAGGCTGGTCCGGTGACTTACTTGTGCAGATGTCAATTACCTCCTTCCTAACAGTTTCCACATAGCCTGTCAAAGGAAAACAACAAACAAACAAAAAAACACAATGATTGTATTATGTTCTCATGTTGATATCTGTAGAAGTTAGTGTTATGTTCTCATGTTGATATCTGTAGAAGTTAGTGTTATGTTCTCATGTTGATATCTGTATGAATGATACTGCTAGTACACTATATAATTATCCTTTACTTTAGTCTTTACACTGTTGTGCAAAAACAATTTTTGCTGTGTGTGTTATTGAGACTGAAGTGTTTAAATTTTTCCAAATACCTTTGTTCTTTGTGCCCTTCATTAAACAAACTTGTACTCGTACACATCTAGAGTTGTACCTTGTTTGTGTGAATTGAGTACAGGTAGTCTAAGAAAACAGAAATAAAAATTATATAATTCACAATCACAATTTAGATTATTTTTTTTTAAATGTTGCAGGTTTTAATTGTGATTTGTAATTAAGAACTTTAGTAACCTGGTGGTACGTGGTGGAACGTGGTACGTGGAACGTGGTAACCTGACTAGTTGATGTGCATGGCTCTTCTGGCTCTTCTGGCTCTTCTGGCTCTTCTGGTACATCTGATGTTGAGATTGTTGATTCTGGAAGGCTGGACATAAGTTCAGCTATTTCCTAGAGAGAGAAATACAACAACATTACACACTATAAGTTCAAAAAATATTTAACATAAACATAAATGTAATGTTTTTTAGGTTGGTAGAATTGTGAGTGATTATATATGAAAAAATAACTTATGTTACATTTTTTTTAGCTATTTTACCAATTTTATTAATTATTAATTATGCTAAAGTGGGTATTTTAGTATTGTTGTGTAGAGCACCCAAAGTATTTTGACATTATTGTTGACAGAATAAAATTTGCAATTAGCCATCTAAATTTTATACTGTCAAAAAAAAAAGAATATGATTCTAATTTACTAGATCATTCATGAAATGATTAGATCCCATGATTAAATTGGTATTGATGAAATGAGTAAATTTTTATAAGTTTGAGTCTGACAATTAATGATGTTATGAGTTTGTTTCTTCAAAGTAAAGTAACTTTTGTCAATATACAAAGTAGAAGTTTAAATCTTGCTCAAATCATTTAGTTGTATACTCTATTAATGGAAAACTTGTCAATACACGATTCAGTTTTCAAAAAACATGCAGGGAGCTTCGTGGCTTGAGCATGTCCGATTGCGTCTGAGATCTATCATTTTAAGACAGTAAATCATCCAAAACTATCATTAATAAAACCCTCCCTGAATAAATAAACGTACTGATGTTACTTGATCACGCAGACATAATTTAAAAATACATAAAAAGCAACGTGTGTGCAACTGATGTTATTTCGGCTATTTTTTTTAGCAGCGAACAAAAACAAGTTATTGTTACTAGTTGAATGTATTAAAGCAATCGAAGGGTTATTATACATCCTATACAGTTATAAAAACACTCGATCAATTGAAAAGCGATTTATACACGACGGTTTATTTAATCTACGGTGCTAAGTGGGGTTAGCTTCGTGATGTGGGTCTTTGTTGTTGTGCTAAGCTAACAAGAGGCCCGATCGCGTTTGAGATCTATCATTTTAAGACAGTAAATCATCCAAAACTATCATTAATAAAACACTACACAGCTCCGATTATGTTTACACAAAGACTTACTCTTTTCCTGGACAGTTTTCCGATGGTAGCTTCCCTGCGTTGTTTAGATGTGGTAGCTGTGGGACTTTCTTCTGTAGATTTTCGTTTAAAAATAGTAGGAATAGCATCCGGTTTTAAAAGTCTTCTCCATCTTACTGGTAATCCTAAAGATTCTTTTATAGCAGGTGTTTCCTGAAAACAATCGGCAGTAAAATGGTCGCTGCAAACATACGACTCTTTAGTAGGAACCCACCGGTCCCTCGTTCTCTGCACTTGTCTGGTCCATTCTTGGCGAAGTTTCTCATCTTTTGGAAATTTGTGAATGCTAACTTGTTCACTAGCGACATTAGAACACCCAAATGCGCTACAACGTGACGGCATTTTTCAAGTTACACAAACAAAGAGGCGATCTTTCAGGAAATGAATTGTATGGCAAGCAGTTAACACACCAAACAAACGGGCAAGGCTCTGCCTTCTGCCCGTTGTGACGTTGATGACTGGTGACGGCGACTGGTGATGACGTATTGCGGAAATGCGCGGAATTTCAGGGGCGTATCCCAGCAAATACCAGAGAAAAAATTAGCATAATTTTCGAATAGAAATTTAATATATTTATATTTTATTATGTAAAAACGAACAGAGCTCAATGATATAAGATATATATGTTCTGACAAATATTCAATTTTACAAAATCATGTCACAATACCTTTAATATGAAGGGTGGGTGTAGTATTTCTTCTGGGGTGGGGATTGAGTGGATGTCCTTGATGATGGTCTTGGACTATGCTTGGCCGGTGTGCGGGCCCTGGTTGGGGCCTGTTCTTGGTGCTTCCTGGCTCTGTCGGCGGTTGGGCGGGCGCTCTTGGCCGTGTCGTCCATGTGGGATTTTGTGTCCTCTTGGACGGCGGGCTGACTGCGGTTCGCAGGGGTCACGGCGGCCCTGGTGGGTGTGGGCTGTTGGTTCTGCTGTTGGCGGCCCTCGGGGGGCCTTGTCCCTCTCTGGTCTTGGCTCAATGGCCTGGCGGTCGGAGAGGTGTTTCTTTTTCCTCGCTCCTTGGGTGGACCTTGGCGAGCTGGGGGGGTACGCAGGGTCAGCGGGGGAGCTGACTCGCTGTGGGAGCACTGTTCCTGCAGATATTTTTCTCCCCATCCCTCAACACGCACCTCCGCCCTCTTCATCTTAAATTAATACATGTAGGGAATTTGAGTCTCGGGTGTGCTGCAATGGTTCTACATCTCTGTTGTTCAGAACACCTGGGACTCAATTTTATATACACTTTAGACATTCATTCATAAACTTCTTCATAAAAGTCACATATAGGGAATGGATTGAGCACTATGGCTATGGGTGGCGGGATGACACCAATCTCACCCCCATGCCTATGCTCACTCAACATTATGCATTTAGACAATTAGGGCTTGGGTTAGAGTTGGAGTGGAGGGGAAACTGGTACAATGCCAGCCTTTGCTCCTTCTCTTTCCTTTTTAAGTACACTTTAGAACAACACTCACCAACAGTACATTTGGGGACGGGGGTGTGTGTGTCGGGGTCTTGATTTGTTAATTTCAATTTTATTTATTTATGTATTTATTTATATATATATATATTATTTATTTATTTTTCTCTTACCCCCCTGGTTGCCTGGCGGACATTCTGGGGGTGGGCCGTCAGGGGTTGTGCTGGGGTGTGGGGGGGTTCGGGGCCTGCGGGTTTGCCGTGGGCGGGACTGGCAGTGCGCTCCCCCTGGGGCTGCTTGGGCTCGGGTGTCCTGTCCTGTCGGCGGGGCGCGGGGTGGGCCGGATCTTGGATGTCTGCTACTCTCCACCCCAGAATGAATGGGCCTACCTCCTGGGTTTGGATGTGGGCTGCCCCATGTAGGGAGCAGGTACATGTCTTGGACCTGGGGGGTATAGAGTGTGCTTCGGGATTATGAATGGAGCGTGTCGTTATTGTTTGTCTTTCTATGACTGAGGGTGAGGATGAGGGTGGGTCTGAATGAGTGTGTCTGTGTATGAATGTTTAAGTGTCAGGCTGGGACTTGGACTGCCCCCTCTCTGATACTTCTGAGGCTACCTAGTGTCGCGCTCCTGCCACGTGGCCCCCTGGTGGGTGTTCCTCTGCCTGCGGGCGTGCTTGGGACCCTCACTATCTGGGGCTGGGCGCTTGGGCGTTGGTCGGCTCGGCCTGGTGGCTGCCTGGTGGGGCTCGGGTCCTCTGGTCCTGTCGGGTCTGGGCCTGAGGGGTGGGCGTCCCCGGTGCCCGAGCATCGGTGTCCGGCCCTGGGGCTACATCGGTGCAGCGGGCTCTGGCGGGGGCCTGTGTATTTGTCGCTGTTGACCCCGGGGGGTCATTGTGTGTGGTCCCTGGTGGGGTTCGTCCGGTTCTTCCCCTTGGTCGGATCTGGGGAGTGGACGAGTGGCTCGTCCTGTTCGGGTGGTCCTGGGGACTCTGGGCTCGGGGTCCTTCCTGGGGTCTTGGGCTTTGATCGCCCTTTCGTCTGTCTCGGGCTTTGGGGGGACAGATCTCTGATGCTTCACAATCGCTACTAAATGTTCTATTGGAGGAACCTTATTGTATAGTGGTTAGGGCGTTTGACTTGGGACCCGAAGGACGCGGGTTCGCGTCCCGGCCACTACACACCTTGGGGTGTCTATGAGTGCACACCTAATTCTCCAGCTCCCCGAGCGCCCTCTGGCTGCTCACTGCACCACCTGGGGTGGTTGGGTTAAATGCAGAGACGAATTTCGTCTGTGTATGGGAAACATACGCAGATGACAGACAAACACATTATTATTATTATTATTATTATTCACTTATGCATGCTCACAACCACACACAAATGGATGCAGGGATGTATATGTAGATATATGTAGATGGGTATATAAATGAATATAAATATATATGTATGTATACTGTATATATATTTGTAGGTATGGGTATGTTTATATATAGAAATCTAATGCAAGGTCATGAATATTATCAGTCTTTATGCTTGTATGTTTCGTTGCTGTGTTCTGTCATGTGCTTTGCAGGATTGTGGACGGAGGTTTGGTGTGTTTGCCTTGTGCTCTTTTTGTGGATAATTGTTGTTTTGTTGTCTCACTTTCTCTTTTCTTTCTTTCTCTCTATTAAAAAAAAAAAAAAAAAATAAAAAATAATAAAATATAATAATAATAATAATAATAAAAAAAAAAATACATATTGGAGTGAGAGGATGGCTATAAGGTGTGAAGGGAGGCCATCTATAAATGGAAAAAAAAAAAAAAAAGAAAAAAAAAATACATTGGACCTGAGCTGGTCTCTCAACACCACAGCCACAGTGAAAAAAGCCCAGCAAAGGCTTTACTTCATTAGGCTGCTCAGGAAAGCGGGTCTGAACCAGCGCCCTCTCACCCATGCCTATAGAGGGCAGATGGAGAGCATCCTCACCGTCTGCTATGGGAACAACTCAGAAGCAGAAAGAAAGACTCTGCAAAAGTCTGTGGAGTGGATAACAGGGACAAAACTTTCTTCCATGGACTTGATGAATGTCCAGCGCTGTCGAAAAAGAGCAGCAGGAATCATCAAGGACCCATTCCATCCAGCCCACTCTCTTGTCAGACACAAAAAATGTTCATGTAACCTGAGACAGTGGAGCAGACAGCATCACCCATGAAACAAGGTTTTTAATTGTTTTTTTTCCCCCTGTCACTGTCAGACTGATGGCAAAACAAAACCACTGATCAGGTGCAATAATAACCCCTATCGAACTCCACTTGTCATGTGACATGGGAAAGTGTACACATTACTTCCTGTGTGGATATAAACTACTTTATTCTTGTTTTTATTTTAGTTATTTAGTGTTGCTTCAGTGTTTTGACTATATGACTTAGAGAGCTCTGGAAAGAATTCCAGTGTGCCTGGATTGGAGGACTGTGCACAAATGGCAAATTAAGAACTTTGTACTTTTTGCACTTTGTACTTCATCTGTCTTCCATCCTCACTCCAACTACCTCCATGTCATCTCTAACTGCATCCACATACAGTGTCTTCTCTTCAGCCTGCTGTAGGACGAAGAATAAAGAACTGTCAACGTATGCCATACGTTGGAGTACTAGAGCCTGAGGGATAAGATTGAGGGTAACCAAAGAAGCAGCACAAGTATGTTAAATGTGATCTGTCAACAAGTTATACTCATTATGTATCCAATTGTATGTTCTCTATGAATTCATGTCCGTGCACACTGAAGTTACATTCAAATATAAAAACTGGCACTGTTTAAAAGAAAAGTAGTAAGTTGTGAGTGGGAATGTATGGAAATAATGGTGTCTGTAGTGGCTGATGACCCCGTCATCATGGGGAGCCAGGGACATTCCAGGAGCGTGACGCCATTTTGATTCAGCCAGAGCTAGAAATTGAAAATAAAAAAGAAGAGTGGATTAGACCCGAAGAATATCGCCCGTTGAAAGAGGAGAGTTTGAACCCTATGAATTTATCTGTATCACACTGTGAAAATCAATCATTGTATCTGGAACCTTCACTCAAGGATTGTTTGTTGTCCAGACCTGGCTGAGGCAGGAAATAAGCATTTTAAAGCTTGCATCTTGCTCTTGAAGCTTTTTGACACAAGTTATTGTCTGGCAAGAGCTTTATGGACTACTATTGAGAATTTTAAGGTTCAAATATTAGACTGCAAACGTGGGTATTAAATCAATTGATTAATGAATAATTCTATACATCACTGTTGGTGAAGATTCTCAGTCATCCAGGATAAGGTAAATTCAAAAAGTTCAAGACAAAAACAACTGCACTTTGTAACAAGAGGCTTCGTTTCTTGTCCGAAGAGCTTTCTCAATTCAAAGAACAGAGAGTGTGGGGTTCGAGTTATAAAAGCTGAGCTAAGCTGAATACATTGCCCTATCATGTCCAAACCATCTCAGTCTGGCCTCTCTAACTTTATCTCCCAGTTTTTCAACCTGTGTTGTACCTCTGATGATCTCATTCCTGATCTTATCCATCCTTGTCACTCCTAAGGAGAACCTCGACATCTTTATTTCTGCCACTTCCAGCTCTTTCTCCTGTCTTTTTGTCAGTGCCACTGTTTCCAGACCATACAGCGTAACTGGTCTTTTGTACGCTTCACGTGGTACTGTGAAGCGCTTTGGGGCCCCTCATAGGGGGCTGGAAAGCGCTATATAAGTAAGCTCCATTTACCATTTTGCAAATCATTGCATTCTGTTTTAACACATTTTTACTTTCATGTCTAAAACCTTTTCAGAACTGTGGTTGTGGTTCGAATTTTCATCCCAGTCATATCAAGTACACTGGTATTTTCTGCGCTGTTTTTCTAAGCAAAGTAAGGATAGTATAAAGCAGTATGAACAAATACTGTACATGGTTCTTTTTAACGTTATCAGTAACTTATTATGATTGAAGTGATGCCAGTTACCATGCCTCAGTTTGAAGTGAACATTGAGCTTCAGCTGCTGTGTTTCCATGCCTTCATTCTGCAGTCAAGTTGATTCTCCATCTGACAACCCTCCTGACAGCTGATGGTTACATAAAGTTGGACTGAACTGATCACATCTAAGTGATTTTGATTGGTGTGTTTCCAGTCAATATACAATATAAGCTCCGGTGTGAGTGTCAGTCACAGTTTGAGACAAGGTCTGCTGGAAATCATTGTAACGTCACTCACTGCTGCCATGTGCTAAATGAAGTTCCTGTATGCAAGTGAATGAGTTAGAATAACAAATACTAAAAAACTTCATGTTGAACCAGTCAGGTTTAACCTCTGGGATCAGACGAGGTTACTGGTGATGCAGAAAAGTTGAAGAGCATGCATCAAGGATGCTCATAAAATGACGTTTATCTTTATTTTCTTTACTGATGTGCAGCAACAGAATTAAAGCTGAAACACAAACAGTTTTCAATTTATCAAGACGCTCGTTGACAGAATTAGAAGCAGTTACCTGTGGAAATGATCAAAAACAAATTAGTTCAGTCATTTATTATTAACCGTGTGAATGTTTTATTTCTGGTCAAACAGAACACATTCAATGATTTATGGAGGTAAAATTAATCTTTAAAACACGCCTAATTTACCCTGAATACAGTGGTTTACTCAGTCCTCAAGCATTTAGTGAAGGAAGATGCATCATCCTCTCTTGAGCTAATTCATCAAACATAAAGAGCTTATTAAATCTCTCGCCGGGGGACAAATACACATGAAAAGTTATTTAATATCCCCACAGAGAACAGAACTTATTTAAAAAAAGTATTTAACAAGTTCTTGTCTTTAACAAGTAAAGCTGAAAACAATACATACTGCATCTTTTTTTTCCCCCTTCTTCTTTTAGTTGCTCCTTTTTTCAGGGGTCGCCACAGTGAACTAAAGTGCACCAAGACTTGCAGTTATTTTTACACCGGATGTTCTTCCTGACACAGCCACAGATCATCAAGCTACCACAGCCTCTGTGTGGAGCGGAGAGCTGCTATGTAGGGTGCCTGGAGGAGCAGATGATGGGGGTTGAGGGCCTTGCTCAAGGGCCCAGAGTGGGGCAAATGAGGGTGGAGGAAGGGGTGCTTCACCTTTTCCACATTTTTTTGTTTGTAACCTCTGCGCCACCATCCCCCTGCCATTTTGCATCATAATATGAAACACAAAGCATCTATGTTTTTATACAAATCATATCAGATTCACACTGTGTATATGTCAGTAACTTAGATATGCTTAGAAATAGGCTTGGAATAAAATAAAATTTACAATAAGAGCTTTGTTTCAACTCAAATGTGCTTGGAAACGGGTAATGTTTGGATTCAGGTTGCGAAATTTTGAAAAGATTAATCAAAGACTGTGAATTTATGATGTGAAATGAACTGAAAGATGAACTAACTCCAGTGACTTTGTCATCCTTGTGCTTTCAGAACTAACAGCTGCTTCTGACACTGTGGACCATGAGATTCTGTTAATTTGTCTGGAGCAGTGATTGGGAATTGGGGGTGTTGCCTTAAAATTGTTCAGGTCGGATTTAACAAACCAAATGTTTTTTGTTCGTCTTAAGGGGTCAGTATCCTCCTCTTCTGTTTTTATGTGGAGTACCCCAAGGCTCAGTTTTAGGCCCACATTTATTTTCTCCCTATCTGCTCCCACTTGTTTCATACACAGAAAGTTTAGCATTTCATTCCTTTTTTTATACGAATGGCAGATTTATGTCCTTCTTAAAAAGTCCAACGCATATTCAATCGATCCAATTCTTGGGACATAAAGGTCTGGATGACACTTAACTTTTTGTTTTAATGAAACAAAGACCAAGATGCTGGTTTTTTGGAAGTACTGCTGGGGCCTCCCCAGTAGATCTAGGTTCCTTGACCCAGTGCGGCAAATTGACAGTGAGGAATTTAAGAGTTTAATTGGATCCTGAAATTAAATTAGAGAGCCAGATCAGGTCAGTTGTTAATATAAGTTTTAATCATTTGACACAGCTAGCCAAAATAAAACCCATCATTTCAAATAGATTCTTTGAGACCGTAATATTTGCCTTTGTTACCACCTTGCTGGATTACTGTAACACATTTATCTGGGGGTTAGTGGGTCATCTGTATCCTGACTGTAGAGGATCCAAAAGGCTGCAGTGAGGCTTTTAACTGGAAAATGTAAATATGAGCACATTTCTCCCATTTTATCCTCACTCCACTGACTGCCTGTGCAATTTAAGATCAATTTAAAACTATCAGTACTTGTTTTTTAAATCTCTGCATGGCTTTGGCCCACCCTACCTCTCTGAGTTGCTGCTTCCCTATCGCTCCCGCTCACTCAGATCATGAGACCAGTTGTTCCTGAGGGTCTCTAAAATTGAACTCCAACTCAGGAGGGGATTGAGCTTTTGCTGAAGCAGATCCTAAACTGTGGAACGAGCTGCCCATCCATCTTATTCAAGCCTCTACATTATCTGTTTTCTTACAACCCACCTGTTGTCTTTGGCTTTTAACACTTTGTCTTCTTGTTTTGGCTTTTCCCTTTTCAGAGGTTGCCACAGCGACTTTATAAAAAGGGCTGTTTTTATTTATTTGGGCCCGATATTTTTATTTTAGTAGATTTTATAGCTCATTTAAATTTTATGGTTTGATCGGATTTCATGCATTTTACTGATTTGTATTACCTGCTTTTATTTCCCTTGCGTTTTGATTGTATTTTGCGTTGCGTGAGCTGTATTTTAATGTTGATTTGATCTGCTGTGGTGTGTAAAATTATAAATATTCTTGAATTAGATCTTGGAGATGCCCATTTTTTTTATATTAATTGATAATCTTACCTTATCTAAACCAGAAGTAGTAATTGGACAACTATGAACATGTATGTTTCTGCAAGAATTAAAGTTTCTGAATTCTACATGAGAAATAAACCAATAAAACAAGCACCGTCCTACAAGTCTGAGAAGGTTATCACATAAAACCACATTTAATGGCCAGACAACACAATCGACAAACTGAGATATGATCCGCGTGTCGTATATAATCTCTGTCCTAAAGCACATAATCGCTTTCTCAATATTATCTGATCAGAGCAGCTTTGGACGAAACCCAGTGTTACATTACTTTTTTTTTTTTTCCAACATGGTATTTGCCATCTGGATTCTGTCCACATTCGGCTAGACAAATAAAAACGACACCTCTTCCAAACTCATTATGACTGGACAGCTGTTCCAGTGGGAACTTTCCAGAATCAACAATCACTTCCTGGACAGCATCTGACAGCCACTGCTGGCTGCTGGAGACTCTCTGGTGCTGCCATTTCCCATTCTCAACACATCTCAATTTGGCATGGCAGGGCGGTGTTTGACAGTCATGGGAGGGTGCAGAAAGTTGGCACCTCTTAATTTTTTATGCCGGCAACAGTCAAGGAAAGAAGTCTTTACAGCAATTTAAACTAATGACGTCCTCAATTTGTGTTTGAGTTCCTTTCACTGAGCTCACCTGTGCTGAAATGAATGCACGCGACTGTCTATTGAGCAAATGGTGCATTATTACAGCCTACTGAGAGATGGCAGCCTTATGGTTATTCTATCACAGTGCTGTGGCATGCCATGAATCAAAACTGTTCCTTGACAACAAAACCTCATTAGGGCCTCCTTATTTGTCTGTGAGTCTGGATGTGTGTGCATGACAGAGACAGTGCAATCTGCTGAGCTGGAGAGGGATGCGAAAGAAAGACAAAGAGTGGGCTGCTTTGTGACAGGGGTTCATCTTCTCAAATGTCCAGGCAGACTAGCACAGGAGCAGGAGAAATATGGTGTGGTCAGTCCTCAGTGGCACAGATGTCCAACTGTAGTTAACAAAAAGAAAGACCATGCAGACACATTTACTTCTGCAGCTGAAGATAGTTTCTGTTAAAACACGCTGTAACAATGTACTTAATACCCAGACAGAACATGACCAAAAGGAGCAACTCCAAGACTAGGAAAAGTTAACAGTGTTTATTTACAAAATGTGAAATCAACTGTAGAGCTGCAACTCTGGAAGGACTGGAACTCCGGAGAGTAAGGACAAGATCGTTAAAATGATAGTTTGGATCCTTGAGTCTGATTCAAGATGTTATTTGTCTCTTCTATCGGAGGAGAAGGTCATTGCATAGGTTAGGGTCCAAAAGTTCCAGTAGTCACGAATGAGGAGGTCCCAGAAAGGTTGTATAACTCGGTGGGCAGGTGGTGGAAGGCGAGGAACAGCTGGATGAATCACTAGGAGGCTTTAACAATGAAACCAGGGACTTCCAAGACACAAGAGGAACCAAGGAGTCAGTGTCGAAACACGTGAGACATAAGGTTTCAGTCCTTATAAAACAATAGGAATGGTAAAGTGGCTAGAAAGAAAACTACTGGTAGGCAGACTATGCAGCAGTGTCGGATTGAAATCATCAACAGCCATTTATCCTCCTACAGCTCATTAGGATAATGGTCCTCAGGTGTGAGCCTGTTGGCGCCATCTGGTGTCGAAGAGCTGCAGGGAAAAAACTGGAACTCCTACATACTCAACTTGGTCCTGTGTTTACCACAGAGATAACTTGATAAATACAACATTTTGGATGTAATTCTGGCAGCACGGTCCCACAGTTGGTGGAGCTGCTGCCTCTCAGCGAGAAGGTTATACTGGTTTAAATCCCGTTCCAGAAGCCTTTCTGAATGGAGCTTGCATGCTCTCTCCGTGCATGGTTGTCTTTTCTCCGGGTGCTCCAGTTTTCTCCCACAGACAAAAACATGCATGTTAGACTGATTGATAAATCTAAATTGTCCCTAGGTGTGAGTAAGAGAGTAAATGGTTGATTGTCTCTGTGTCCCTCTGATGGACTTGCGACCTGTCCAGGATGTCCCCCGTCTCTTGCACAGTGATGGCTGGACATGGGTACCAGTGACCCCTGTGACCTGAACAAGGAAGAAGCTGGTAAAGATAGTAGATGGATAAATGGAAGGATGATATAACTCTGAAAAGGCAAGATATCCAAGTTCAAGTTGTTCAAGTTGTGTTTATTTATCATATGCAAGGTTAACACGAAGTTACCAGTACAATGAAATGCTTCGGATGAGAAGAACCCATTTGACTCACATAAAAAAAAACTAAAAATATGCAATAAGGGTACAACCAAAAGTGAAAAAGTAATTATACTATTTACAATGTCCTAAAAGAGCAATATACAACATAGTAAAATACATGTATAATGGTGCAGCAGGATGAATTTAAATGAATAAGTATTTCAAGTTAGTAATATAACCGAGTTGCTCCCGGTAGGTCTGGATGGCGCCTTGCAAGTCAGGCTACCACTACCGGTGTATGAATGTGTGAATGAATGGGTGGGTGGATGGATGGCTGGTATTGTAAAGCGCTTTGGGGCTCCTCACAGGGCGCTGGAAAGCGCTATATAAATAAGCTCCATTTAC